>VTPC01084663.1:0-10069 GCA_011009095.1 Ignelater luminosus | reverse complement strand
ATGAAGATCCTTCAAAGCATTTTACTGAAAAGGGAATCAAAAATTATTTTTAACAATTCCGATCACGTAATTTAAAACACACGATCGAACATAACGTGAAAAGAATTTCGAAGAATAAAATATTTCGAACATTCACGATAACTTATACAAAAGCATTACTGAAGTAATATAAATCGGACCAATAGTATCTGTCGGATGATTTATTACAATGAGCAAATCTTGGATTTTCCTCTCAGAAACTAAAAGCAAAGTAGAGAAAGGAAACCGCGAGATTTTCTACTGCTACGCATATTTAAAGTTTTGTCGTCATCTGGCAAGATTAAACCACCAACTTTTGAGATTTGCAACATTGAATTACTAATATAAAAGCTAATAACTCACGAAATTATAAAACTACTACAAAGTAAATATGTGCTGCCTTTTCTTCAAAAACAATTTTATTATGCAACCTACTTATGATGTTGATTAATAAATATAAAATATGACAACAACCTTTTTGTTTCCCAAATTTTGTTCGTGAGCACCATATTAATTACTATACATTTGTTCACATTATAAACTTGTAGACGCTGTTTATAAATAGCTTGAATATCCAAAAAAAGGTGCTTGTTATTGATTGTAATCATTTCACTTTGATTTTTTGAATGGCTCTTTTCCGTGCAGTCTTATCAAACAATTTTAGCTTTTCTATTTTGTTTACGTGCTCTTTCATATCTACCTAAATCATAACAAAATCAGCGTGTGCAACAACTGTCAAGTGAACAAACCTTTGAACTTTACTTTTCTTGCCTATTTTCAAATTATTGTTAAATATAGCATGGTTTTTGTTCAGAAGTGGAGGTTAGTTATGAGATTTCCGAAAAATGTGACCAAAAAAATTGTGCGATATTTACACATAAATATCTAGAAAAAGTCGTCTAATTGTCTTTCTGCAACATTGTGCATAATATCGACGTCGCGTTTGCACGCTCTGTAGAGCGGCACTAATCCATTGAATGAGAAAGGAAGTCGCCTGAACTAATGTTAGATATTCACCAATTGATTTCTTTAATAAAGTCTAGCTGGGCGCTTTTGGAGGTATCAGCGGTTTCGATAGCGGTCAGAATAAACAGAAAGTTCATCATGAGACATCGGTATTTCTAAATCTGAATCTCTTTTCTCTCTTCTTGATCGCAGAATCAATGTATCTCGATGTGCAAGCCAAATAACTTAACTCCTCTCTAGTCAAGGCACAAGCGTTAATCCATCAAGTAGTTTCTTATTTCCTTGCAAGTTAGTTTGAGAACTAACAAAACAGAGGCTATAATAGATCAATCGTTGATGGCCAAGTGCGGAAAGAGTCGACCTGTACGGTGCTTGCATGAGAGTCCATGGAGGCCAACGCTATTTACTAAAGCTGCACGCAGGCGATGATATTCCTGTAGCTCTTAAGCAAAGGCCTACAGTTATCCGAAAACAATCGTTTTAGAAGTAATGATGCTACTGGCTGAACTGCATCTTCCAAAAGTCTATTTCATATCAGCTAGATGAGAGAATACCGTATGGTCAGGGGGAAGTTCCAAATTCGTTGAAATGAACAGCCCCCCATTGAGCTCTTTCACGATAGTGACATCAGATAGTAGTTTGCAGAAACAAAAAGCGAGATCGAACGGTGAATCGAAGTTAGAAAAACCAAAATTTCAAAGTTGGCAGTTCCTCCGATTACCAGATCACCAAGATGTACTAGAATTATGCCTCGAATCCAAACCTGCTAATGAAAGACTTAATTCAGGATGGATTCTAAACTGCTTTTCAACACATGATTGGAGAACCACGAAAACTGTCTTCTCTAAATTAGTGACCATTGCAGCAAATGTGCTGTCCGTGAAACCTCGAGAAAAGCCCATAAACTTAGAATGCTGAGCGAGCGATGATAATCGGAAGGCATGAAGTGAATGACTAGACAGGTGGGAATTTTTCGTTTTTATCAGTGGTCATACTATTGTCAGTGAGAAGTAAGTCAGAAAGTAAGAAGATGAAGGAAAGTACAGCTTAATTTTGAAAGCTTAGAGGTCTGTCATATACATCTATATCTTTCCATTTTTATTTGGAGGCATCACAGATAAAAGTTATTGCTTAAAGGGGCTCGAGTAGAGTTCCAACTCGGAAGCATGTTCTTATTATACACGTTAGAGCTTCTAAGACGGTATCGGTGTCCAAGGGGTCTACGGTAGAACTATGATCAGCATACCACGCGTTGAACTCATAGTAAATGGCTCGAACGATAGAGTCGAGTGTTGCGGGGAACGGATTTTTCTAATGTATCTCTTGACAGAAAGAAATAATTTCTTCTCTAAGGTAGAGGTTTCGTATCAATAAGTTGCATTAGCCAATAAATGGGTAATAGCCAGGGCAGATATTGGCGACAGCTTTTAGCATATTGAATGCGTTGCAAAAATAGAGCTTAAAAAACCGGTGGTGTGAAAAAGTTTATGCGGGCAGCTGCGTGCTGGTGGACTTCAGAAGCCTTACAATAAAGGGTGTGTCCTGCAACAAATAATCTTCACGGCCAATCGGAACCAAAACTTTCTAATTGCAATTGGCTATACTCTTCCATCTTTTTGAGGCTGATACCAAAACCTACAGATTGAATTTTAATTGGTATCTGCGTTACAGCAAAGTAGGAGGTTCAGAAATTTACTTAAAATAACCCCCGCTTCTAGATTTCTATCAAGCCCAAACCGATTGCCTGAATAAATTTGTATATCCGCTTTTTGATAAGTGAACAAGAACTTAAGCCCCCTAAATTTTAAAGTCTAACTATGTCTATGCTTTTGAACCCAAACCATTTAAAATTCTAAACCACTTGTGAGCTAGATTTAAATAAGCGCATAGCGTTCCAAACTTTGTTTTACAACGTAGAAACTGGCAAAGATGGGATGTTATACGAAATGAGTTGAGAAAGGATGTACCGACTGTTAAACACCTATTAATGGCACAAGTTTCAGCATACATGGTGTTCATAACATTATCTATAATCAAAGATCGGACAGCGACGTCTTGATTTTAGCTCATTTGGCTCACTGAGCTTCAACAGGATTTAACCATATTTTGTAATGTTTAACAGCTTTTTTAAATTTCAACGTACCTTTAAACTACCAACATAAAAATTCCAATTGATCGTAGACATGGCAAAAAAACTCAAAGGTCTTTTAAGAAATAGTGGAATGCTTACAGAATAGAGGCCGAAGATCTGATACAGAGGTATGATATAACGAGACCAAGAAGGAGTATTCACGGCAGTCATTGCGAAAAGAATATGACTGAGCCGTGATTCAGTGTTGTTAGAACACATGATGGAGTGCAAAATAACTTTCAGAATATTTAGGTCTACGGGATAAGAGTCTTAGGGCATTGGAATTACTAAGGAAGCTACCAATCCCTGCCATTCGATTGCATGGCTGGTATAAAACGGCTGTTTTAGCGTCGACTTGTATAATTTTAGTTCAATACGGCGACCCGCAGATTCAGTAATCTTTTCTAGAAATGCTATTGAACTTTATGATATTTTTAAGGGAAAAATCTTCAGATTTATCTAGGGCTGCAAAAATTTTTGATCCAAACTCAATCTATGATATAGACCGTATTGTCCAATTGAAAGTCTTCTACACGTTGCCATGCTTGTTTATAGACGTAGAAGAGACATAGAATTTTCAATTATGTTATTTGAAAGATTGTGGTTCATAAGAACATAATCAAAATTTCATTTCTCTTTCTACTTGTGTTACTTTGTGTTGCTATAGAATTCTCAAGACAGAATTTGGCATTCTCTAGTGGTGGAATTGTAAACAAAAGCAGTTTATTTTTGAAAATTATAAAAACAGTTTATTTATCAGTGACTGTGTACAGAGTGAACATAGAAATAACTGTATCAATGACATTTTGATATTTTTTAGAGAACACTGTAGCCTGTCTACCCAGTTGCCTATAAATTAGAACTCAACTTTGTTTAAACCAAAAGATTGCATAGGCATTCTAACTAAACTAGCTTTGCGGGCTATACTCTATCTCTTCTACCCACTCACCAGTGAGAAGATTAACTGTGTCAGATGCCTATTTGTAGCAGTAATGATCACCTACTCAAACCTTATTATAATGAGTCCGATTTTCACACTTTAGCTATTTTGCGAAAGCCTTTAGATTTAAATATGACCGACTTGGGATGTCAAAGTAATGATTCTAAGTAAATGAAGTAAACGTCAGGAAAGCTGAGCTGTTACTACTTATACGTGCAGATGCTGCAGTCTAAGATCTTTATTTATGTAGATGGTTTAAATTACAAGTATCTTTTTCTATAACCTTTAAACAAAGTTCTTTACTAAAAACTGACATCAATCTGTATTTACTCATTTAATATTCATTACATTCGAATAAGCATTTGACATAATCTAATTTATAAGTAGACAAATTGGTATTTGCACTTGAAGATATACCAGTAAAATAGTGATAAATATACATAAGCTTGTCTCACGTTTAATAATTAATACATCCCCCATAAGTTTGACAAGCTAGTTTTAGTAAAGAGCGTCTTTCAAAAAAAAAATGTTTAGTACGGAAATTGTAGGTAACTAAATAAAGTATTACATAAAATTTGTTAAAACGAGTTAAAAGTTTTAAGAATTATGTATTTATGATGAAATTGGGATAGTTAATGCGTTTTATACTTTTTCGTTCGTTTTAAGAAGCAAAATCAAGTAAGACAATCTCATGCAAATTTATTACCTAGAAGTATGCATGGCATAACAATTGCTATTTATTAACTTCTAATAAATTTTCGGAACCTTTCTAACAGGAATTTCCATAACGCGTTCTTTTATTCACTCGCAAATAAAATAGACGTTATCTACCATGACGCATTTCAAGATAATCATTGATCGAGTAAAGTTTTAGTTTTTTATGTTTACTATATACTCCTAGCTATTTGCATGGGACGTGTTACTCTGCAAACAAAAGCAAGTTAACAAAAATTGCTAACTCTTGCATTTCGTGGTAATGTACCTACTACATAATGTTTAACAAATAAATACCAGGACTTGCCAAGAATGAAATTAAATAATTATTGATTACAGATAAGTTGTGCCTATTTTTTATCATTTTATCTATTTTTGAAATTCACATTAAACAAGTGATTTTTACTTCCAAGAACATCACTTTAAACCAATATTATATGACAAAACACATTTACAATAAAATGAGTAAATGTGAAGTAGTTTGGCATTCTGCCAAAACCTTTTAGAATGATTATGTAGTTACCTACTTATCTTTTATAATGTAGACTAACTTTGTTTAATTTTGTTTCAGCAAATACAAAATATCATGAAATCCTCAATTAATTGGTAGAACAACAGGAAAAAATAAACAATGGAGAACTCGGTTGCTCTTTATTTTAGTCAATTAAAAGCTATGCTTAAAAGAAATCTTTTGTTAAAGAGAAGAGAGAAGAGAAAAACAACAGCTGTAAGTAAATTAGTCTAATAACTTTACCTTTAGTTTCACTAACATAAGATTTCGTTTACAATGCTTTCGTTTTGATTAACAGGAAGTGTTACTACCGTTATATTCATTAGGAGTATTAATAGTAATGAAAATAGTAATTCCAAATCCAAATTTTCCAGTAATGGATAAACCACGAGGAGAAGCCAAGTTATTCGATCATTTTCATTATTTAACAAAACATAAAATAGCCGCTGTACCTAATAGTACGCATGTTCGGGTAAGTTACTATTTAGTATTAAATAATTTTAAAGTTAAAAAGAAAAATAAACGAAAACTGTTGTCTGAAATTAATTTATAATGATAAGGGTGTGGAAAGTGAAATTGTCTGGATATAAAGTCTAGACCCACAAGAAGGGTGTATATCTAGAAATATCCTTTCCCTTTTGGAAAATCCGATGATGCATCTAACCGACACGCAAGTTTGGAACGCCACACCTTCACTTAATAATAAATGGCATTGTCAGCAATCGCCCGGTTCTGTTCGCTTTGAAACATGCACATGGATACGTTTTACTAGTTTAGTTTTTCAGGTCGATAAAGTCACGAGAGCAGAAAAAACTTGTTTATAGATTTGATCTTATCTTTTTGCCGAAGTTGTTGAAACTTTAAACTTATACTGAAAAACTCGTTTCTATTTTTTAGTTCAGTTCGTTCGCTTTTCGCAGAAACTCATTTTGTGAAATGTTGGCCTCTTGTAAATAAAAAATCTGTGGAAATATTTAGTGGTAAATTTTTTTGCGAACGGTTTACTAAAAATTTTATTTTGAATACAAAACACTAGAGAAAATTAGGTCTCAAAATAATTTGTGAAGGATAATATACCTTTTAATTAAACAATGTCCAGATTAAAAACAACATAAGGACCTTCTAAAGATGACGAGGATTTGTTGTAATAATGACATTATTTATAATTTAGTAATGACGCTTAATACCTAAAGCTTATTTAGACAGGTTATTAAGTAATTCAAATGATATTTTTATAAATCGAGCCCTATTCCGACAAAATCCAGTATGACATTTAGGTGGACTAACATAAGAAAGTAAAATATATCACAGTAATAATACCTAATAGACTAGTTCCTTAGAGCATGCGAGTACCAAGTGCCAAAAAGAAAGACACAAAGAAAAGATAGTAAAACGATAACTCGACAAAACAAAAAATATAAATTAATGAAAAACTAGAAGTATTTTCTTTTAATGTACAGACATTGAATTGCACCATTGACTTGAATGATTTAAACACTGATTTCTTCTTCAAAACCTTTCGGATTTGATGATTGATTAGCCTCAATTTTGTAAAATAAGGCATATTTAAGCTTGATAGATGGAACTCATCGTAGAAGATCTGCGATACCAATAGATACATCCATAAACAATAATTTATTGTATTTGTATTTTTTTTCTCGTACAACCAAAATCTCATTTCTCCTAAATGAATCTCAACTAGCTTTATCTTTATGAAGAAAACTGTCAAAGAAGTCACCAGTGATTTAGAGAATCGTTAACGACAACCTTCCTAAAAAATAAAGGCTTATTAGGCAGCAAACAATCATATAAAACTTTTGCTTAACAACACCCTCTCAGCAATGCCATCATCAAGTAAAGCAGTAGTGCAATTATACCCAATATGACCCTAAGATAAGACTCCAATATGATTCATACACACCCCCACTAAAATAATTTAAATATCTACCCACCTGAGAAAACTGCAAAAGTTCAATTTATCTAAACCAAAACCTAGAAACAGTAATCAAGACCATGGTAATATATTTACCATTTCTCATTTCTAAATCCTTCTAGTTTTTTATTTTTCTGGTTATCTTTGTGTGTTGAACATCGACCACTTTTTGAAAATTCAAACTGAAATTTTAAATACACAACCACTGGAAATGATATACATAAAATGCAGAAAGCAAAGCGAAAATGAGCTGCTTATTGTAAATGAAATTCAATTTAATCTGTCATTCTGGCTCAGTAGAAGAATAGAAAACTTAACCCCGACACACATTAAACTCACAGTCGGTACAGCATAAATTAGCCTAGCTTAGCTCAGCCTAGTAATTTGTACATACATATATGAACACAGCACAGACCCGGTACAGGAAAATTCCAGATACCGGCCTGGGCTAGTTGTGATTGAATTACTCATCTCTTCCTTTGATTCAGAATCCAGCAGGGTCAGCATTTAAGACCTGCTACACATTGGTGCTCTTATTTACATCACTGCATATTGAGCAGAATGGATAAAGCCGACCACGTGTACTTTGGAAACTGTGAAGCCATTGCAGATTTGTCAGGTATTGCTCACGCGTTCTGCACGCGTTAGTACACAGACTAAAACGTAAATTTCGCTTCTTGTGAGCCTTGGTTGCTTGTGGTATGGATCTCAACATGCAGATACTCAAATGCTTGTAACCACTTGATCTACTTATTTCCTGTACTGTATTTAATATGTGGTGCCTTTGATTGTACCGCCATGGTTAAGTTAGGTTACAGCTGTGCTTAACTAAGCTAGGCTAGGCTGTGCTGGGTTCAACATGCACCGTGGCTGTTTATAACTGCGGATAAAAGCGTTTTTCGCGCATTTTTTGGGCAAAAGTTGAGTTTGTTCCACAGTAATTCTGTATATAACGCATTACAAAATAAATCGTTTTTCTTTACTATTTTCTTATTTGTAATCAAAAGATGTCAGCAAAAAAGCCAAAGGAAAATTGGAAGATGTTCAATTTACCAAACTTACATCAAAACTTTGACAAGTTTTGTCTTTTATTTGGCACTGTTATATAACCTATAGTATGGCCATTGTATGATGAATAAGAACGGTTTGAATAGTCTTCACGCGTTTTTGCTCTTGGTGCCATTATATAAATAGAGTTCTATCCTTGACGGTTGATCCCAAAACTTTAGAGTAAAAAAATAAAAAACTAAAAAGGTGTAAGAATTATCTCCATAACAAAACGAATGACGATCTCGAAGAATTTCCAATAACAAGAAATTTATGATTATAAGTCTTCTTGCAGTGCTTATCTATTAGTCTAGAATTATGGTACTTATACCAAACGATATTTTGCATCACTAAAAGAAGCTCTGCATACATAGGGACCAACTTCAATATTTTAGGGAAGAAGTAGAAACCTTGGTGAACATGTGAATGTCTAAACAGTATTTAGTTTTTTAGTATGGTCTCCTCTTTGTCTGAGTAAACTAGACAATGATCAAAATTCTCCTTTCCATGGAGAAAACCAGAAACTTTTTCTATAAATGTGGCATGTAGCAATCCAGATGGAATAACAAAGCAATACACCGTGCTGCATTTCCTTATGAGTAAAGTAAGGAAACGGGACTTTCAAAAGCATTACCTATAGCGTACAAAATAATCTTCATTATAGAAAACCCATCCTTATATACAGCGTGTTTCAAAAATAGGTTTTAAATTTGTGTAAAAATGCACCTCAGTCTTCTTTTTGATACTTGGACTTCTGCTTACAAATCTTCCCATTCTGAGACTCATGAACTCTGTAACACAGGCAGTGTAATCTCATTATTAATTAAAGAATCAATCACTGTCAGTTTTCACTAACTTTTAGAAATTGCATTTTAAGCATGTAACGACTTCCAATCCTGGAAACCAACAACTTTCAGATATTTCAATGCTTCTGGTGTGTATGTACTAGTCTAATATTCATTATGTATCGTCATGGTGCTGCTCAGCCTGGGGAGTCATTTTACTACATTTTATTAAAGGAAATTGCAAAACTCAATAGGAATTTTAGTTAGTTTAGTTTATTGCTAGATGGCATTGCTAATGTAAATTACTAATAATATTTATTTTGAAAGAGTAACTATATAAGATACTAAAATCCATTCTAAGTACATGAACAACTGATCTACCCGAGATCATAATGAAAGTTGAACTATCATTAATCTGGAACTATTGCAAACTAGATACGGCTAACCATAACGCCTTTAAAATTGGATAAAAAATCTTTACTTTTGGAAACCGCTTGGAGAAAGTATCTTCGTGGTAAAGATGAAAAATTGTAGTTTATTAGTAACAGTCTACAAGATGGTACACATCACAAAAATCAAGATAAATCAAAAAGTTGAGCAACATCTGAACAAAATATGATTTTAAACATTAAGACTAAGAGTGAAAGAACTGAACTTTATAATAAAATCTTTATGATCATTAATTGTTAAACCTATACAATTCAGATTATTATTTATTATAATTTGCAGCATAAGTGACCCGAATGCTTGCTGTTGAATGAACTATACCTTCAGTGTTACTTTCAGTTTTTATTTTTTTTTCTTTGAGGTATTTAAGGAAAATACTTTTTACTTGCATCAAAAAAGGTAATACGATATCTCTCAATAAATTAATTTTAAATAGAAACAAAAGCATCTAATTTAGAAAATGCTACTTATATGGGCACCCCTTATAGTAAACAACTTTAAAGTAACTCATCTGTATGTAATGCCTTTACCTTAATCAATTTTATGCGTCCAGCTTCTTGGAGATGGCGTAGAGATA
>VTPC01084660.1:0-11442 GCA_011009095.1 Ignelater luminosus | reverse complement strand
AGTTTTTTTGATCCCGGAATATTATCCTGGAGTCGTCGTCTACAGTTCTTTTTTCCTGGAAGATCATCCTAGAGTCGTTGTCATTTATAGAGGCGTAAATTGGTCCAACTAGTCGTTCCGATACAGCAGCCCTTTCGGATTTGAGATGCACGCTTCTCTCTGGGTCCTGGGAAGGAATTAGCGCTCTATCCTACCTTTAAATCTCGTACTTACACAATAAATTCCCACGTGTTCAACAATTAATCCATTTAAAAATTGGAAGAAAAGTCCACCTGGGAATTTTTTGTAACTTCGTAATTTGAAAAAAAAACAGAATTAAGAAGATATAACTCTGGCTTATTCCTCGTAATATTTTGTTAAATTTATTTTGGATTAAATTTTTTACTCAATCTCGGATCTGAATTGAATAAATTTGTTTGTGTGGAATATTTTTGTTTCCTTTAGGGTTCTCTTTCGTACGAATTCCGGCCGGAGGTAATATGAAGTAGAAGTTATGTGTCCGAATTGGGTTGAGTCCTTTTTTTGTCGTAGCTCTATTAATTTTTTTTGAACTTAAAGATTTTTGTGCTCTAAATTTTTCTTAGTTACTGAAGTCATTAAATTTTATTCAGGATTTGTCTGATAAAGGTTATAATTGACTTTCATTAATTTTAATATAACTGTTTGGGTTAATATATTGGGACGTTAAATTATTTGTTGTGTTTTATTGTGTTATTATCCTAGAATACCCACGCTTAAGGCCACCCCTGAGCTCAGCCGGCCTAGGACATAAGGGTCCTAGTTTGTTTAAATTTAATTTTAGTTTTTTTGTTGTAACTTCTTAGTTGTAAAAGATAAGTATATCAACCTGGTATTGTTGGAAAAGAATGTCATGGCCTCTTAAAAACTTGCATTTAAAAAAATACAATTTGGGGTTATATCGCTAATATTAAAAAGTACAATTGAATATCTGATAGTTTATTAGTAATCTACATAAGTATCTTGAAGATGTCAAAGAACTCTTGACGTATCCCTTCAAATAAATTAGTCACAGAGTAATGAAAAAAATAAAGAAATTAAATCTTTCCTCTGTGGTGCTTAAACGAATGCGTTTTTTTTAGATCATAGACTGCCAATAACTGTATTAAAATTTTCCCACGCGATACCATTTAGCGACATTTCGTAGTACCTTAAATCTTAAGTAAAGTCAATCAACGTCACCCATGACCGATACCGAAAATAATAAGTAATATAAGACATTTTAATACACAGTGTTTTAAGAATTCTTATAAAGGAAGGATTTAAGGTTTTTCCAAAAGGTATTGCAGGAGAAGGAGTCTAATACCTACTAGGTGCGTGAAAATAGCAAAACATTGTCCAGATGGATGCATCACAAAAGGCAGAAAACATTTTAAACACATGGCCGCAATAAGCAGATATGAGTTTGGCTGTCTTGAATCTTACGGTTGAGCCTGGTTTTTCTTATTAGTAATGATAAAGTAAGTTGTAATCAACTACCTACCTGACCTATATTTAATCTACTCCTTTCATCTACAAGTTTGCCAAAGCATTTCTTTCAGGTGCCTCTCTATTAATAATATTACACATTCACTATCTACCAGAAAATTGTTTTCGATGCTCAAAGTTACGCCTACGCCTTGCATAGTCTTTAGAAATTAAAATCTTCATGGTAGGATTGTAATGTTATTTTAAAATTCGCACTAAATCCGCCCCTGTCTTTGTGGTCTCGACTTCTGGGCTCCAGCGAACGTGCCTTTTTTTATTTTTCCAATATCAAGATCCAGACGTAAATAAAAGGTTCCTGGAATTTTAGTCGCGAATGCTGGAGTCACACGGTCTTTGTTAAGTCAGGTTCAGGCTGAAAATCTAGGGAGTGGAATTTTTCATCGCCTCATAAGAATACTAGCATTTTGACCTGTTAGGTCGTGCATCTGGCTTCCCAACCCCACTCCGTTAAGCGCAAGCTGCGTGACAGGAGACGCAGAGAGAAGAGGGATTACGTTGGTACTTTGTAATTTTCCCGCGCCCTCCCGGGTCCAAGCGGACCAGGTGCTTCTCGCGTTTTGTTTCGATCTTTAAGTGTGGCGCACGGTTAATTTTGACATTTTAGTGGCTGTGAATTTGCTTTAGTTTTCTATTTGTTTTATGGTTTATGGGCATTAATTTGCATTTTGAGTTAATCCTCGAGGGAGGCCTCTTTGAGGATTCAAATAATGACGCATCATTGTGCGGATGAACGTAGAAATTCATATGCTGAAAGGTGTTATCTGTATTTTTACTAGTATGTGGAGATGAACGACAAGCTCATCGTCCCTGTCTTCATTAGAAGGATCGTGTAAAGAAGCAACCGTGTCGAGCCAGTTATTTGAAAATTATTTAGTCCCACTTTCTTCTTGAGTTTTGGTTTAGTCATTATGGAAATCTCCGTTATGTACCTGGTGTTCTTTGACTCCGCTATCTTCGTCATACTCCCTGGCTGATGGAATCAATATCCCATCTTCAGTGTCCATCGAGAGATCTGGTATTCTCTTCGTTATTGCGAAAATTAAAGTTTTGTGTTTGTGGAAGTTAAGTGTTTAAAAATTTATTGGGGTTGAAACCATGCCTTCTCGTAATTAAATTTAGTGTAAATTCAATTCTTTTGTATATGGAAAAGTTGCTGAAAACTCAAAGGACATCCAGATTTAGAGTAAGGAATAATTGTTTATGTTACATATATTTGTTTGTATTTTTATGTTGTTTTGTTTAAATGCTTTGAGTATTTAACGTTAATATTTGGCTTATTTAATGTTAGAAAAGTATCTTTATAGTGTATTCTTTCCGGAAAAATCTAGGGAAAACAATAGGTAGTTTAAATTCTATAGTAATCTTTTAAACGTTTTCTTTTTGTTTGAAGTAATATAAGTTCATATGTTCTAAATTTATTAATAGTTTTAAATCATGTTCAATTTTGTTTGCTTAGAGGGGTTTAATACAATAATTATTTTGCGATTTAATGATTTCTAAACGCATTTATTTGGCGGGTCCTTCAGACCTAATTTTTATGTAGTAATTGTCATTCTTTTATTTGATGCTTGTAAAGTAATAATTTCTTCAATCAACCATATCATTTTGAATCTTTTTGTGAATGTTTATTTTACTCGATTTCAAAGCATAATAATAAATTCATGTAGTTTAACTTTTGTGTTCTTATTTCTAGGAGTTTGTTTTTGTTTTATAAGCTTATTTAGGTGCCGTGATTATGGACCTTTGTTTATAGTTTTGAGAAACAAGAGAGAGGCTGGAGATTTATTAAGTTTATTTTATTTTAAGTTGCGGAACCAACAAAGGTTCCTTGGTAAGTAAAAGAGAATACAATTTAGTCTCCGGACACGATTTTGAAGTGTTTATCTACAGGGTGGTATTTTGGGTGGACCCTATATACAGCGTGTTCGTCGGTGTGGGGACAGGTCGACGAAGTACATCGTTTTGTGTGGCACTGTCTCCTGGCGTCCTTTTGGTATCTCTTTTAGGCTTTTCAGCTAAAAGCTAAGTTTTAGGCTCAGATAAGATCATCAAAGCCTTGATTATTTACTATTTTAGAACCTACTCCCGTCTTCGACATGAGCTATGGGTTTGAACATCTACCGATATCTGGCTTATACGGGACTTGTGCATACTTTTGGGCATTTTCCCGTTACAGGATATTGAAACTAATTTTAAAATATTTCGATGTAGAAAGCTAAATCCTCTAAATTCCTAAAAGTGGCATGAATGAAAACACAAGGTACACAATACTTCAGTATTAGTTAAATATATCAATATCTGTAAAGAAGCTTAGTAATTAAAACTCTTACTTTCTAGAAGTCCTGAGTAATAATTCTGGATTTCGGGCTTGCTTGATTGAATTATATCATTTATATTTTCACTTTCCTAAACTCTACTCCTGTCTATACTAATTAGTCTATAGTTATTAGTTTCGTCATGGTTGTAATGATTATCATTTGTGATTCTAAAACAGACAGCTTAAAGCAAATGGGCTATTTGACTTATTATTTGATGTTTCATTTTCACTAATTTGGGTTGTATTATAAAGTTTCAGAAGCAGCAATCAAATGAGGTCTTTTGCAAAATATCGGCATTAGAATAAACGAAAAATAAAAAATCTCAATTAAGTAACTGCTGTCTTTTAATCTATAAAGTTTTGAACTACTAAAAAAAACATTTTTATGTGTACAACTGGAAGATTGAGTTTATTATCAAACAGTATTATTCAAAGTATACATTAGTGAGTATTAGCTTGTCAAACTGTGCTCTTTAAAACGTAAGTTAAGTATAAACTATTGGTAGTAAGGCTATGAAGATTTAATGAACTGATATTATAAATAAGTGAGTAACATAAAAATCAATCTTATCAAAGTATTAGATTATCCTTTTCAAATTTTAAGTTTACTAATCTAGATCAATAGGGTGTCTTATATACAGTTTTACTTGTTGAAAGTTACTAGTTATTTGTGTCAAGGTAAGAAAACAGCACATCGTTAAATGTTAATAACCAACACAAAACAAAGTTTCTAAATGTGTTTTGATGAAATAAAATGTTTATATTTCGTAAACAGAATCCCCCATTATTGCCGACTATGAAATTTATATCATTGCTATAAGATAAATGAGTTCATAGATATTAACCTCTTTTCAATTCCATTAAATAAGAAAAGTGTAAACGATATCCACAGGGTGTGTATCGGATAAAATATAGCTTTCATACATTTTTACCTAAATTAAACTTTTTATAATATACCGGTGAAAATTTGAATTGTTAAAATTTTATCACCCCTTGCCATAAAAACGCTGTGTCATAAAAGAGTAAAGTGCTCTCTCTTCCTATTTTTAGTACAGAATATTTAGTGACATGGCAGAAATTTTCGAAACTACCTACTACACTTATGAATAAAATCTTAATAAATATTTAAATTGTAATTTCCTACAATAATATACATGTATTGAAACAGAAAAATCGAACATACCTTGAATGCGTCAACTGGAATCCTGCAGGAATATTCTTGTGCTAGAGAACGTACTTGCTTTTGTTGATACCAAAATTTCGGAACAAATACTAGAAGTAAAGTTAGCGTAGCTGTAAACTGAGTCCTTACGAAATATGCTATCAATATAAAATTGGGGTGTAAATCCGGAAGAACGAAAATCCTTGCAGCGTAAAATAGTCCACTGACTGTGAGTTCTATGCTTATAGCTGCACATAGATATCTTCTTTCCTGAAATAAAAAAGAGAAATTGGTTTAGAAAAAAGAAAAATTGTTCAAATACACCATAATGTCCGCAGTGAATTGCATATTAGGTTTGAAGCCCTTACCGTTCTAGCACATTAGTCATTTTCATGGCTTTTCGCTATTGTAAGTAATATTTCCCGGAATTTCCATAACGTATAATAAATTCTAATTGCAGCTTTTTTTTGGAATTACAGTTATGACGGAAATGATTAAAATTTTAATATCAATGCCTTTGTCTTTTTTGTATTTTAGTCGTATCGCATTGGGAAAATTACTGAATATTGAGGATAATAAAATCAAACGGATGATTGAACGTGCTGCTAAGAGAAACGGAATAGAAATGTAGTAGACAGAGACTATTGTTTTGTGATCGATAGCTTTATAGAGATGTTCGTTATCTGACTGTTAGTAGGTCAGCAATTCACATCTTGCCATGTGGACAAGCGTTTGCTATAAATACAACACTTCAGAATTGGGTATTAATATAACAATGGCTTTGCTAGAAATGGGAGTTATAACTATAACCTTCTCAAATCTGCATTCAGGTTTGTTAATAACATAAATACAAAGAAATTCGCAGCTTTAATTAATTACAAATTATTTTTAAAATGGATGAATTAATATGTTTATCGCGTAGGTTCCAAATACACTTCAGATTGTTGAAATACTGGATAAACTGGATTGTGAATCAAAAGCTTGTTCTTAAGCAAACTAAATGGTGTTTCTTAGTAGATAAACAAACAAAAGAATTACATTTTTAATTGAATTCTATTGAAAAAGTAATTTACTGGTCTTTTTCTAATTTAAGCTGCTTTGTATACGCTACGGTTTACAAGATTTCAATAATGATGGGGGAAATGTAAATTATCATCTTGTATACACTGCCAGTGCGTTCAAAAAGTAGTTGAGTTGGAGTAACTAAAGGAAAACAAAGACATGTTGTAGTCATCCAGACTGAAACATATATAGAAATGCCTAACATTAAAGAAAAGTGAAGAAAGATGAGAATTTCTAAATAAGGAGAAAAAACTGAACGATTGAAACAAGAAGTTCGAAATAAGATTCGTGACCTTCTCCACAATAGTTTCTTCAGAAAACAGCAGACACATCAGTCTCTGATTTTAACTGACTCCTTCAAAAATATTTCCGTCTCTTGCTCTTCATTACAAAACCTGTTCAAGAACACACCATGCCTCAAAATCTTCAATTTCAGGTTTCGGTACATTATGGGAATCTTTATATATTTGCAAACAGACCCTTCAGAAGAATTTCTTCTAATTGAGACGTTTTTCACCAAAATAACGCTTCTAAGGAAAACATTCTATAGTTGGTTCTAAATGAAGTAAACATTAATGTTCATTGTTCATCTTTTTTAATAAAATCAAACTTTGAAGCCATAGCAAGTGAAGAGAGTGCTTTCCTCTCAATAACATGCCAAACGTCAGGCGCCACTTGTAACAGCTAGCTTGTACGGTTCTACACAAAATTAATAAATACTCACCTTGGCCTAGCAGTTACAAGTGGCGCCACAAAAAGCATAGGGTCCAGTGGGGATAAGATAAGAGAACGCTTGGTGGTAGTGTTTACTAGTTTTGAAACTGTAAATTATTTTTTGTAAATATAGGCGGTTCTAATTGATTTGGATTATCATTAGTAAACAATAATTTAAAAATTATATAGTGATACGGTCAGAGAGGTCAATTTAACAGATGACTCTGACTCCAATCACCATCCAGTAAATTTGAGGTTACCAGTAAAAGATTCTTTCTTATCAGAAAGATTTTGATTATAGAAGAACTTGATTATAGCACTACTTATCAGAAAATTTCCAGATTTAGCTAACAGTATTAAGTCATCTACACAGACCACAAAAGAGAAGGTAGCGTAGATAGTAACTTGAAGAGACGCAGCTTACAAGAGTACGTAAACCTCTGAGATGCTGGAATGTTGGTAAATGTTCCTGAGTACATCATTTAACAAATCAACCAAATAATAAGAACAGATCAACTCCTTTGTGTCTTCTGTGAGAGTATGTTTAAAAAGTCAAACTTTCAGAAAGGAAATCATGGTTGAAAATGGTAAACTCTTCCTTCAAAGAGTCTAAGGACAAAGCTCAAGCTTCTCCTTGAAGAAGGGAAGCATCGTCTCTCAAAAAGTTTAAGAAATTGCCAAGACAGAATAAATTACTATTTTCAAAAGCCAAACCAGTTCACAGGTACACTACAAAGGCAACCTTAAGTAAGAAGAAATCACGCCCAACATCTTACAGAAAGGTCAGTCCTCAGGTGTCTTTCATACTTAATAATCTGTCTTACCACCTTCAGTGTTTAACTCTGGAAACCGTTAGTCGAAAACAAATTATGTAATGTCCCAAAAGATCACACTTATGGTATATGAACTGACTAGTTTAGAAGGCAAGTTTATTAGTAATTATGACGCAGCAAATTTCAGGTTCATTAACAAATTTGGTTATTCAGATTAAGTTAATTTCCAATGGACGCGGACGTTTAACTTAGAATTTCTTCTAATTAAGTCCGATAACCTCTTCTCTAGTTTATGAATTAACATTAAAAATTTTCTCTTTAGCTTTATGCTGTCGTACATTTTGATATACTTAGTGAATCAGATATCTGAGCGTAAGACCATGACGATGAGGGCACTAAGTTAAGGTTGTGATCAGGCATTAAAACGTACTCTGTCTGAAAAAAATCGAAACAGCTTCTTGGCGTGATGCGCTGTTAAATTTCAACAGTACATATAATCTCATCTCGAACACCGCAAAAATCAGCATAATGTAGTTCTAGATTCTTTGTCTCGTGCTGCTTTAATGATACATTAGACTGAGGGAGAAACAATTATCCCTTATGGCTAGTAGAAGACCAGGTCTTTGTTTAAGTATTGTTTTTCCGAAAAGAGTAAGTTACCCATTAGTCCTGTAAATTACAGAACTGGAAACAAGTAGTTTCTGAATAAAATTTCAAAACTTTGTTATAAAAGTTCCATGACGGCTCATTTATGGTGTTACATAACCAGCCAGAGAATTGATATACGTCAGCGTATATCTAGGCATCAGGTCTGTTCGGAGCAAAACCCTTCCAGGAAAAATAATCTACAATTTGCAAAAGTGATTAAACAAGCCTTATATTCTCAAATATTGAATAGTGCTAAGCCTTTTATAAGCAACAACCAACATGGTTTTGTAACTGGAAGATCAACAGTTACCCAATCTTGCTTGTTTTATGCAAATTTTTTGTGAGAACATAGATCGTGGATTTACAGTTGGTGTTATTTGCAACGGTTTTAGTCGAGCGTTTGGGATATAGTAGCCCACTCCATACTGCTTCACAAACTTCCCACTTTTGGATTATCTCATTCTCATCAACATAATAACTATGTACAGTATAATGGTTTTTGTTTGTTTGAAGTCGTTGCCACATCTGGAGTCCCGCAGGGTTCCCACCTTGGTCCTCTGTTATTTGTTCTTTTTTTTAAACGACCTTTTACCAATTTTCAAATATCATGTTCTCGCTCATGATGAAGAGGATGTTAAAATCTTCAACTGCAAACAGTCCCCTGAAGACTCTGCAAAGATTCAGAAAGATTTTGATACTCTTGCATCTTGGTGCTAGAATGTCAATCTTAGCTTAGTTGAGAAATGTCAACATTCTTAGTTTTACATATAAAGTGCATGCTACTATCCCCGATCACTACATAAAGGGAACTAGGTTTTAGTCGGTTTCACAAATAAAAGAGCTTGGTTTGAATCAAAACTGTCTACTCAGAAACATATTGAAGAAGTTAGCTCTTCTGCGTCGAAAAAATGTTCGGCTTTGTAATCAGAACGGCAAAGCTTTTTAGAGATTCTACCAACTTATTTACCTTAAGTTATGCCTTTGTGAGAAGTCACTTGGGATACGCATGCGTTATCTGGTATCTTTCTATCTATCAGAAGAATTACCTATCTTAAAATGCATTTCGTTCAAGAAGAAGTTCCAGATAGAAATATCAATTATTGTCTCTTATTAGAGAAACCCAATTCTGAATCGTCCCTAAAAAGAAGAAAGAAATCAACAACGAAATAGACTCCCAAGAGCTATTGAATCAAGTTCCTCTCCTTGTACCTAGGATCAATACAAGATCTATCTGTTCATCCAAAGCTCCTGCAGGGAGAACCAATGCCAAACTCAGGTCTCCCATCTGTCGCATGGTTAGAAATGCCAACCAACGTATTGATGATATCTTTGTTGTGCGATAAACCTTCATCTTTACCACTGATGTATGACTAATTAAAGACTTTCCTTGCACTTCAATTATCTCCATACATATTTGGTGCTATTGTATATTGTTGTCTGCGTTATGATTAATTATATTTAGGCCCGGTCTTTTCACCTCCTAATAACTTTATCTGGAACATAGTAGCTATGGGGATACAATTGTACTAACAATGATTACCATGGTAATTATCTAGCAACTTAATTTATTGAAAGATGAAGAAACCGGGCTTTAGTGTCTTTATTGCTTATATTGTTAGTTTTTCCCTTGTTACATAAAGAGATTTGTTTATCTATTAGGCAATAAATTATTATTATTTACCTTTCCAATTGCTGTAGATATAGTGGGATCATTTCCAAGGCTAAAGAAAGGTTTTACTACTATGTACTCATTTTCCCCCTAAGGAAGGCTACTAGTATTTCAGGTTTGACTGTTAGACAAAGGTATACAGTTCACCAGGACTGTCTTCCGAAATTTATTACGAAAATATAATACCTAAGTGTGATATACCTCAACATACCATCTAGAAGTGAATCCGGGTTGATAGGGTTATAATGGTGGCCACATCAAGTTACATTAATAACAATCATCAAGAATGGGATAGGTACAGAGATGGGCTGTGTAATACGAAGCTTATAGCATTTCATGAAATTTTCTTACTTTCGGTAGGCATGTGCCCCTGTCGATGTCAGGTAGATTTAATGGATCACTGCCCAAGAATTTTTCTATGGGCAATAGAGAGCATCAGTTAGATTCATCACCAGATTTACAATTCCTTTCTGATTGAAGTTAAATCCAACTTGAGCCAGACTAATAAAAAAACGCTCAGTACTATAACTTGAGAAGAATGCATACTGAATTTCAGAAAGGGCAAAACATGTGGAAGAAAAATTTCGTTCTGTCTAACGCTTCAAAGAATTTCTCAGCTAAACTGGCTCCAAAGTATAGCAAATGCGTATTTTCAAAGAAGTGTACTCTTTTGGTTTATCAACTCTAAATTCAAGATGCAATATGGTGGGGGAACTTCATGTTAAGAACCTTAAATTTACAGATGGGGAGGTAGACTCGGAAAACAAGATCGACACCGAAGTTCCGCAGCTTTGGGTCCAGATCAGCTAAGATCAAGTGTTATCGACCGTTTGATTTAGGTTTCTTTTTATTCTGATAAAACTGTTCAGTTTTAAAATCTATTTTTTGGATGGTTGGTTAGTTGGTTGGGCGTAGAAGGTCTGCTAAGGAATTAGACATTTTGATCTTTCCTTTTACATTCTTCTTTCTTACTAGGAGATGATGATTGGATGATCCGTTTGTATGTTAATTGTTACAATCTAAATGGACATTTAAGACTCAACTAAAATTTAGTCTCAAAGCAAGCGGCGAGTGGGTTTGATCTAATAACAAATTTTGTCGATTAGATTTGTTCAGAAAGGGTATCGATCACAAAAACAATTTAATTTGAATTTAGAAAGCGATAAAACAAATAAATGAATATACAGGATGTCGAAATGGATGGTGGCATAGTTATTTGAAAAAAAAAATATCAAAAAGTGATACTAGGAAAGAATGAACTGCACTTTCTCAAATTAGTTTCGATTAGAGGGAGTGTTCCTTATAACAATGGCACAAGTAACTAATTTTTATTAATCATCCTGTATAATTAGGTATTCTCGTTTCTTTATCCATCGCTTTAAATAGAGACCTAAACTTGTTTATTCTAAAATTACTCAAACAATAAATATTTCGATCTTAAACATTAGTAAAACGTTAAAAAGTTGCAATAACTTGTTTACTTTTTTCATGAGTTCTTAAACCGCGATACCAGGCAAAATTAATTAAAAAAGAAATTCTTTTTGGGACGTCGAAGTCTGCACAGGTTGGTTTAACATGAGAATGGTTGTTC
>VTPC01084652.1:0-13086 GCA_011009095.1 Ignelater luminosus | reverse complement strand
GTGAGTGGAGGCTAGAAATATAGTTTTAACTCTTCATGTAGTTCTTCATACTCTATTTTGTTTCTTTCCTTGTTGCTGTTGTTGCTACTCTTTCTCCATCCGTCTTTCTATTTTCTGTAAAGAACAAACCACTGTAGAAAATCTGCAATACGAAGATGTTACAGAAGAAATCAATCACATTCGTTACATTTGAATTGCCACAGTATGACAAGTTGTGGTCAACCTTCTTGGTTGCATGCTCGTGAGATTGATTTCATTTTTAATTCCATGCTGGAAGAACAGCATCCTTATGTAACTTATACGTACCAGAATTTAACCGAGCACGTAAAGATCTAAGTTCTAAACAGACAGTTATGCATCCCTACACTTATTCTATCACTCCGGGACTTTACTGAAATAGATACTTGTGATTGTTCGATTACACAATAAATTTCTCAACAACGAGAGTTGTATTCTGTTCTCTGTCTCCCATGTAGCTTTATGGTCACTAATATTAACTTTCCAGCTCAAACAGAAAGCCTTCAACGCATTCCGCAACATCGATCAGTTTCTAGTTTTAATTCAAACTCTGATTCTATAAGAATACCTCGTAGAAATAAATGCTTAAAACAGTAAGCCTAGAAACCTGTATTGATAGAATTTATGTATGGTTATAATTCTTCAGTTAATCAATAAGGTTTATTTTAGAAATTTTTCTATACGACCAGAAAAAATATGGAAAGAATTAAAGCAAAATTTGAAAAAAACTAATTTTACACAATAAAATCCAGCTCACAATTATAATATCTCACAATGTCAGCTGTAGTAGGGTAGTTAGCTACACGTACAATAAACAGCTTGCACCGTTATAAAAATAAATATACAGACTGTTATGATAATCGAGACATTATAACCAAGTTATATCATTTATTATAACGTACAGTAACAAGAATGAATAATGAGTGCTAGTCTCAATTTATTGTTTTAAATGGATTACTTACTGATTTTCCTGCTAATCAATAAAGCTCTAATATTATTGAACTACCCATGCCGACTCTATCGCGATTGACTGTCTTCCAAGCTTACTCCTGGAAATAGTTATATCAGTATCTATTTCTTATTTACCTTCTTTTGATACGTCGTTGTTTATTCCACGCAAAGAAGTAAGAAGTAAGAAAAATTTAAAGTTGGTTTTTGAAGATTAATCTTTTTTTTATTGAAATGAGTCTAAGAACAAATCTAAGAAATGTTAATTCTAGCTAGCCTTTAAAGATAAGAATTTAAAAGGCTTTGGCGAATATGCTGAACATACAGCGGCTTCTAGTAAAAAGAAACCCCCACGCGTATGGAGTAAACCACTCATCAAGGCAATGCTCGCGTAATTCCATTTAGCATTTTAAGAAACTGCCCTACATACAAACAAGAAGACCAAATTGAGAAAGTTCAAAGTATTAAAAGCATCAGTTTATTTTAATACTAAGCAAGAAGTGGCAAAACTGTCTGTTATAGAACCAGGGTCTTATTCATAGGAAACTACAAAACTTAAATATTAAAATCTCAACAGCAGCTTTGTTACCAAAAATCACACGGATTACATTTGAAATCCTTTTTTCTACTTTACCGAAAGCTTCACTTGCTGAAAAGTAAGGTGTAATAGCGTCAACCTTCTGTCAACCCAGACGGCCAAAAAGTAAAACAAACTCGGCGTATCTTAGAAAACATAAGCGCTTCCTGTTCAAATCAGGTGCAGCAGAAAAGAAAAGGCATTTGCAACGCTCAAAAACAAAAACTAAGATACATGATAAAATCTGCTTTGGGCACACATCTACGGAGACCACGACTGGTTCGTCGGACATTTCAGGAAATAAATTATCATAGACGCTAAATTCACATTTGGAAAATCGATTTTTTGCAACAGATCAGAAATAATGACAGGCCTATAGATTTATCTCCTCTTCTTCTTTGGAAGAGAATGCCTTGGACTTCGAAAGTCAATAAGCGTCCCGGTACAAATTTGACTACACATACTTACCCATCGTCTTGAAGAGAAACTGTTATCGTATCTATCTTAAAACCAGACCAGGATTCCACCACTCTGTCAAGTTATGATTCAGTACGAAGATTGCATCGTAAAGGAGCTTGAAAACCGTCACCATACCGTAGCTATTCTTTTCGGCTTTGAAAAGGCATACTATGTGGAAACACATTGTTATTTGTAGATTATACGAATGAACTACAAGAGACAAAATGTTATTTCCATTGAAGAGTTTTCTCCTCTACATGCATTTGTAGCAAGAATTGGTGACCATCTACCATCTTCACGAAAACTGGTCAATGGCATGCCGTAAAGATATTCTCTAAGTGTTACCCTTTTTTGCCATTGCGTACAATGATGTACTAGTTACTAGTTAGAAATCTGCGGTTAAAGCATATACAAATTCAACCAATCATAGATAACGTTCCCTACACAACAGGAATACTTAGGTTGCCTTCAGTGCAATGCATACATTTTTGTAGGTTTTGTTCACCTTGTGATAATCTCTTTTTGCTTATTGATGGAGTCGAAATAGAATATGTTACCAGAAATGTATGAAATTGTACACAATTCCTAGGAAATGTATGCAATTCCAAACCTATTTACGAAATGTGTAAAATAATGTTTTAAAGATTCTTTAATACACACATTTTCTGTGAAATGTATAGATTTTCTAGGAATTTTTATTAAGGCTCTTGTTGACACAATCTGGTAACAATCGCATCGTAAAATATAAAATCTTCATAGGGCTTATTACTAATTAAACTTCAAAGATCAACTATTTATTCATTTTGAGGCCCATCTAACACACAGAAAAAACTACATATAATTTCTTATAAAGCTCAAACTTTCATTTGGTAAGTAATCAGTCTGTCATTTAGGTAATTCTACGTCGCAACATAAAAGTAGAAGTCCTTCTATTTTCTTTTATTAAACTATATGTAAAGAAGGCCGCACATGTGGCTAGATACAATATGAATCTATCATATGACAGCAAAATAGCTTTCGGCGTCACAATGTCCAGCTACATGTAAGGCCCACTAGTACTTCAGCTGAAGAACTTATCTATTTTTGCAGGGTAAGCTGAAGTGGCACTTGGAAGTACACAATAGTTTATTTTTATAGCACAGACATCTTGCTGTACTACAATACTTCTTGCAAAGGCACTTTTTGAATCCTTGGCCGGTTCCAGTTGATTGTAGATTTGCAACTGAGCTTAGTGCAATTTCCGTACTCGGTACATCCTTGATATCCAGAAGAACTCTTGGACAAACATTGAACTGAGATCTAGAATACAATTGTTTTATGATTCCATTCTTCGTACCAATTTGATAGAGCTCGTTATCAGGTTCAGCCAAGACTACGCCTATAATATTACGTGCATCACCACATCCTCTATTAACCTCTGGTACTGAAAGTGCCAATAGGTACAGGAAGAAACTTCTTTTCACTCGTTTTCATCATTTTTTTGGCCTGTTGTAGATTTTTCTTAGCACTTTAACGATTTTTTAGTGCTTTTAGATTTTTTGAACACAATGGGCTCAGAACTTTAGACCCAAATCCTTCGTAGGATGATTCTTCAGCAACAGCGCAAATTGTGTGGATTGCACATCCGCATTCTCTACAAGTATGAGCTCCTGTAGTTTCTTGTGAACAGATGCTGCAATAATTTTGAACGCAAGCTGGAGGTTGCGTACTTGTTTCACATTGTTCCGAATCGTTGTTAGAGACTTGACTTGGCTCCGTATTCACCTTAGAGAGTTCACATGCAGAGACTTTAGGATCCGCTTCATTTTCGGCAAGGTCCTGTATGATTTTCTCCAAATCTTCTTTAGTTTTGACGCTTTGCTTGAAATCATTGGGTAACTGTAGACCTACTTTTACTTTACACTCAAAAAGTGCCTCATAAGGAGATTGCTTGATACCAGCGTGAAAAGCCCTGTTTTTCATAAGTTGCACAAACCTTATACCCTCGCTCCAATGTAAATTATCATTGTCTTGCATCCACGTGGTCAGCATATTCTCGATATCCTGATTTGCAATTTCTACACTCCCCTGACTTTGCGAATGCTTGGGCTTACCATGGATAATTTTGAAAGTAGGCCAATATGTTTTTAAGTTTGGTTAGAAAATTCTCTGCCATTGTCGGACTGGAGACTTGCAGGGGCATCAAGTAGAGGAAATATGTCTAATAAAGTGTAAGCCACTTTCTCAGCTTGTTTCGATTTGAGTGGTCTTAAAACAACAAATGTTGTTAAGTGATCTTGACAAACAAGTTTGAATTTGTTATCACCGTCGGGCTGGGACTGAAAATCTATCAGATCCACTTCCCATCTAGAGTTAAACTCGGACGATATAATAGGCTTTACAACATTGCCTTTTTTATGCCTTTTTGCTTTTGTTGACATGTTTCACAAAGTTAAAGATAGGTTTCTATATCCTTACGTGTTATGTTTTTGTAGTAACTCCATACCTCTTTCATCATACGATCTCTTCCTTCGTGACCAATTCTTATATGTGCCTCGTATAATATGTCGAATAACTTGCTGTCACATGCGTAGTAAAGAATATTGCTTGCAGTATATTTGACAGGAAAAATAAGCTTACCTTTTGGTCAATGGTAAGCACATCGCATCGCCGTAACAACCAATAACCGCGAGAAGTCTCTCTTGCTGTTGTTTTTGCCGTAGAAACCTCTTCCAATAACACTTTGTAACGTTCGTCTTCAATATAAACAGTGTTCTTAGCACTTGTTAATATTCTTGATAATGCTAAAGCATTATAAAATCGTTCTTTCATAAGCGCGATGCGTGACTCTGATGCCATTTTGAACAACAACGACGTGGATACGCACTGAATGTTTACTCGGCACTAATCACCACGCTATTGCTCCCCACGCGCGATCACCTGATCGGATGACGCAATACCCTCCCCTCGCTCCGCTATCACCGCTGTAACCATTGACATCCCGAATGTAATACATTTCCTATTGCTATTTAGGAAATGTATAGATTTCTTAGAAAAAGTGTATATTACAAAATATATCATACATTTCCTATCTATTTTAGGAATTCTGCACATTTCCTAGGAATTGTACACAATGACGGATTACATACTTTTCCGTTAACATCTATACTGAACTCGGCGAACCAATGCAGTGATCACGTGAAAGTCGCATGGACAGTATGCGCTAGCACCCATCTGAGTCGACGACCAATTTACTAGCAAATTTGAATAAAATGCCCGCCAAATTTAAAATAAGTAGTGTCTAGGTATTCACGTTAAAATCTATCCAAAAACAAAATTTACAAACAAAATGGTTTTAGGTTATGTTGGTTTCTGTATATATCGGTATATAATAAATCACTGTTTGGTGGATGTTCACACTTCCGTATGTGAAACCAGCTTCAAGCACGTCTTTTTTAGCTAATTGAAAAAGAGCTTGCATTGATCACGCACTTTTATTACTGCATTGGTTCGCCGATTTTAGTATAGACAAGAATTAATAATAAATTGTAAACAAATATAGTTACTTCAATCGGTCAGAAATAATTGGGTTCCAGATCGAGAAATACTCTGATCAATAGATGCAAATCTTTTGCATAGACGACTAAGAATGCATTTTATATTCTTCTGTATCCTTTGCTCTTCCCCGAGGACTCTATTCAGAGTCAGGCTATAAGGTTAGCAAATTAGGGCAAGTCAAAAAGTTATTTTGCAAAGCAGGTATTTCTTTACTATTGCTAATAAAAAGGCATCGCTTACTCTTTAATTATGGAGTTAAAATATGGTTTTAACCTTGTCACCCCATCTACAATGTCTTTTTAGGAAATCATTTTTAGGTATAGGCTATTTCACATACGAGGTGTGTGAGAAAAGTAATGAGACTGGCAACACTGCGGGAGATCTGGCAACGTTGTGTCTACCGGCCTGTGCTAAACCGGTTTGTTTATCGCTTCCACTTCCTCAGTCCGAGTTACAACTCCGTACAGCTAACACATTATTTTTGACAGCGCCATCAGTGAAGTTGTGTTTTTGTTGTGTGTTACAGAAATGGAGCATCGGAATTTAGAGCAACGTTGTGCAATAAAGTTTTGTGCTAAACTTGGTGAATCCGCGAGTGTGACTATTGAAAAGTTGAAACAGGTCTATGGGGAACAGTGCTTATCAAGAGCACAAGCTTTCCGCTGGCACAAATCATTTTTGGACGGCCGAGAACACGTTGAAGATGAACCTCGCTCAGGGAGACCTTCAACGTCAAAAACTGACGAAAACGTTGAACGTGTGAGGGCTCTTGTGAGATCAGACCGTCGTTTAACAATAAGGATGATGAGTGAACAGTTAAATTTAAACACTTTCACCGTGCATCAAATTTTGACAGACAATTTGAACATGCGAAAGATTTGTGCCAAAATGGTGCCGAAAAACCTCACAACCGAATAGAAGAACATTCGAAAAAACGTGTGCGTTGATCTTCTTGAGTGGATTGCCAATGACCAAGAATTCTTCAATTGTGTGATCACAGGTGATGAATTCTGGATATTTGAGTACGATCCTGAAACAAAGCGGCAAAGCGAAGAGTGGCACACTCCGTCATCTCCTCTGCCGAAGAAATGTCGAATGAGCAAATCATAGATCAAGACCACGCTGATTTGTTTTTTTGACAGTAAGGATATCGTGCACAAAGAATTTGTTCCACCAGGACAAACTGTCAACAAAGTGTTTTACAAAAGTGTTCTTGAAAAGCTCAGAAAAAGAGTGATTCGTGTGAGACCAGACATTGCAGACAAGTGGATGCTTCATCATGACAATGCTCCGTGTCACACAGCAATTTTCATCAGTGAATTTTTGACCTCAAAACGCATTACTGTTGTTCCTCATCCCCCCTATTCAGTTGATTTGAGTCCTTTTCCCAAAATTGAAACATGTCCTAAACGGACGTCATTTTGAAACTCTGGAGAACATTCAAAAGACTGTGACCGACCAGTTAAAAGCCATACCAGTCGAAGACTTCCAGCGCTGCTACCAAGAGTGGGAACAACGACTTCGCCGGTGTATAGCTGCCCAAGGGAACTACTTTGAAGGGGATAACATTGTTGTTTGAAAAAATAAAAACTTTGGTTAGTATGAAATCAGTCTCATTACTTTTCTCACATACCTCGTACATTGAATGATGAAAAGATTAGCTAGTTTCACCTTGATCTTGAACTACCTGTGGTATATATCATCAAACCATGCAAAACTTTTTCATGGCAGTTTCACTCTGTAACTTGTCACATGTATACATGCAGACAATAGTATCGTGTTTATTAATGATTGAAAAAGTCATCAAGAAGTAGGGAGTGCCTTCTATCAATAGAAATTTAAGTCATGTGTAAGTTTGATTTACACAGCAAAACTTTACATTATTTTGCAGACCTTACGGTACTGTGACTTCTTATCAGATAATTCTTGTCTTATCTGCTCTGACTTTGTTAGTGCTTTGCAATCAGTTTCAAACTACACTTCAGCTGCTGATAGAGTGCCTCACACTGTGCTGTCGAGAAAGCTGCAACAGAATCAACTCGGTTTTGTCCAAAAAACAGCAAACTTACGAAAAATATAAGAAACCGTAGTTGCAAAATTAAAAGCAATTAAAACTAGTGTTTAGTCATGGAAAACAAAGAAATTACTTTCCCGAAAGGAAAATTTACTTAGTACAAGGTTAAGATTGGGCGACAGATATATAATAATAAGGACGCATCAGACTAATATGCTGGAGCGGTTCAAACATTATTAAGAAAAATGTGGTAATTCAACGTCAATTTTGAGTCGCCATATAGAAGAGAAATTTAAAAGGAATTTCGTTTTTGCATAAAACGCAAAATTTAAAAACATGTCATGACCTTTACAGGGGCTAGTTTTGTTAAAGGCATTACATATTTGCTTTTGTCCACATTATATTACATTATTTATCTTTATTTGGCTTTTTTTAGTTTAGATATTATTCCACAGTTACGCATTTGGCAGTTTTTTTAATACTGCCATCAAATTTTTTTTTAGGTTAGTTATAACTTTTTACATAAAATTTCTAATTTGACTAAAAACTTGTACTTTAATTAACACAAATTTAGTTACTGACAGTTTTTACTGCAAACGTACCTTATTCCCTTTAAGGATGATGAAAACCTCTTTTGCTGAAAAAATTTTTCTAACTAAATAAATTCCATCTCTGGAAAATTTACAAATAAATTGGTTAATATTTTCTATCTTTTTACAGAGTTCTCAAATTTAAATTCTGCTCGAATTACTTTGCGTGCCTTAAAAAAAAATCGACACCTTTTCAAAGGACTGTGCGAATATAATGCTTCCGGCAATAACTTCGGGAACGAAAACTGACAATTTTATACACCATCCAATCTATAAGGTGATTCATTCGTCGTTTTCACCCTCAGTAAATGGCTGTATCAAGGGTGACAGATACACGTTCAGGCCTGGTTCGCTCTGGGACCACAACCAGCCATGTTCCAATCACCCTCTATCACACGGCGTATGATGTAATATGCAATTTTGGGATTATACGTTTCTCTGACCTGTGAAATTAATAATATTTCTCGTTTATCGCGTTTTTCCCATATTTTTTTGACTTTCGGGGTAATCCTGACATTTTATTTATTTCGTAGGGGAATCAACAGTTTCTCTTTCATTTTGTTTTTTAATTCATCTGAAATATTTTACAAGTTGTTATAATTATCATCGACACTAATTATTTTTTAATGACCGGTTGTGTCGATCACGATAATAAGAACCCTACAAAAAAGCTGGGGGATATAAAAATAAGGAGAAATTAGTAAATCTACTAACATCAAAATTGAATTAAACTAATGAAAATGCTCACTCAAGCGAATATAATGGAATCAATAAATCAAAAATGATTAATAGTTAATAAAAAATTGCCCTAAAGTCAAAGTCAATCAAATATTATTTGAAATATCGAAGGTTTTGAGAGGCCAAGTCTATTTTTTATTTATTTTTGTGTTACACGTCAGTATATGAACGTTCATTACTAGACCTCCTATATGAATATAATGCCACAGGTTGCAAAAAGTATTTTCATTATTATTTGTATCTGATAAAATCGAAGACTGTCTTCTAGCAGATGTTACATTTTCACGAGTGTTTTTTGTACCTACCAGTTTAATATAAATTGGAAAATGAAAAATGGGAAAACATGAAGGAATAAATTTCAGAAAGTTTCATGCATTTATTAAAACGCTATTTGACTGTTGCTATGTAGTAATCTTTGACTGCTGCAGGCTATCCAGAAATATAAATGTATTTGTTGACTTAACGTTTTCAATAAACATGAAAGAGTTTCTAACTTGAGGTTTTTTATTTGTGAACGAAAAACTGGGTTTTTCTCGTATGCTTTTTTAACTCAATACAAGTATGTTTCGTGCAACTCTTTGCTTGTTGCTTATGCACCCATATTTGTAAATTACTTAAAGAATATTTATGTTATGTTTCTAATGCCTTCTTTGTTTTTCTTAGTTCTTATAAGTCAATAAACAATAACAGTATTTACAAGGCTGCTTCTGAGATTACGATACGCCACGTCGTATAGAGACAGACAGGCATGTTAAGTGCTATATATTAGAGCTACAGGGTAAAGTTGTCACCTTGACATCATCTTCATTACTTTATTAAGCAAGAATTTAAATTGACCTACGCGTATAAAATTACCTTTGTTGAAAGAGGTAATATTTAATTTGAACTTATTTACTGTCGGCCTCTTTCTAAGATTATCTTTTGCAATGGTCAGGCTTTTGAATAACATTGCATTTTAATAATGCTGAAGACACGGCTTACAAGTGTAACCAACTAGAAAATTCAAGCACATTCGCATCCAGGATTATAAAACACCACCTCAGATCATTAAGCATGTCAGAGCCTCCAGTTTAATCAGTATCTAGGGGCAGCAGTAGCAAGCAGTAATTCCAGTTTATTCAGCAAAGCAGTAATCAGAGCCTAGAAGGCTCATCAAACAGCAGCCCCAGCAGCAGCTTTGGGTAGAACTAGGCAGCAAATCTTCAGCAAGATTCTACAGCGTTATAAACTCTATCGCGCTTTTCAAATAAATACTTTTGCTTTATTTTAATCAACAGACCAAAAAGTAATGAAATAAAAAATAGTCAAACATAAAATAAAATAGAAGTAAATGAACAAAACAAAAGAAAAGTAATCCTAAAAATTAAATTAAAACAAAATAAAAAGAAATATCTAATATAAAATTCTTGTTTGAGCACAAAAGAATTGCACGGTGGTGCACGATTCAACTAGTATCGAGTTTAGTTTCGATTTTGCGGCTTTTTTTGCTTTTCCCTGTTCTGTCGTCATCATTGTCTGTAACCAGCTTCTGGCTTTTAAGCAGAATTGGACAGGTAAGACTTTTAGAGGTGTAAATAAGATGAAATTCAGTCCATTAACTGTCCTTAACTCGTGCCCATGCCCAATGCATCCACTAGATAACGGTAAGTACAAGTCAAGCTTACCCTTTCCCATGATTTATGAATTCTTGAGCAATAAGCCGTGAAGAAACATTCAAGAAGATGTAGACCATGCGAAAGAATCTAATCGACTCAACCCTTTCTTTCGAGTTCTTCGATGGTAGACCTAACTTACTTCACGTCGTTGTATGCAAAACAAGTAGATTTGCAGTTTTTCTTTGAGTACTTTGTAAGTGAAATCTTACTGAATTTGCAAAGACTCAACTGATGAGCAGAACTCATTTCAGCTCCTTGATATGAATTAAAAGAGATTAATATCGACTGTAGGACTTTTAAAGGTATTTGCGGCCCCAAAGAAATCGTGACTTTTAAGTTACGAGATACTGAACTAGAAAGCGACCTTTACAGTGCAAAGTCATGAGTCTGTTAATGGCTTCAATCTTAGGCTACAAAGGCTGTTTTTATTTCTATTACGAGTTAGGCCGGACTTCATTTGCAATTACCAAAGAATTCAAACTGACGAGTCTATCCTCTTTCCTCTTTTTAAGAACCTTTGAAAGATTTGATTCGAGGAAAGGCTTTAATGGCACATCATTCTAATACATCTAGCATAAGACAGTATGCCTACCAAAGAAGTTATACTGTTTTACAGTTTCATGAAATTGAAGCTGAAATTAAGAAGAAATAGCTTTCAAGCATTTCTGGCTATTTTTGAACAAAATAGAATGTTTCTTTAAACAATACTCTTACGCAAAGAGGAAGAAATATTATTTTCCCTTCTGTGCTGTTGGTAGCAAAGCAAATCAAAAAGTTTATTTGTGCAAGGTTAAGAACTTAAACTAGCAATTTTGATTTTGGTCAAAAGACCATTTTTTTGGGTATTGTTTAAAAATCAACTTTTTAAAGACCTAAATCAATTTAATAGATTTGACGTCACTTACTACTACGTCACGCACTACTTATATGCACTTTGAGCATATCTCAATAATAGACACTGACGAGTTTACTTGACTTAAGAAAGGTGCTTTAGACATACTATTAAACTCTACGGCAGTTGTGAAAGCATCCATATTTACACATTTTACATTTTGATCTAGAGATTAAGAAAGAGTTGAGAAAGGCGACTTACAAAATTTGTCATTCAGGATTGCAGTTAGGTAGAATAAATAAAAAGAATTATGCTCGAATTCTTGTGTTTAAGTGTTAAAGGATTTACCTTATTAAGTCTATTTTCATTCAGGATTGCTTTCATTTCAAGAAAAAAATTATTAATCCATCAGGTAGAAATTACTTTTCTCAGAAGATTCATTTAATTAGGAGAATGTTTTTGGAAATTTCTAACTAGTATTTCAAGGCCAAAACCTTTACTATCTTTTCTTGCCCCTGTAACAGGCAAAAGCTAACATTTTTATGGTCACATGAGGAAAATTGGTAGTCAGTTAAAAATCGTTTATTTAAAGAGGATCTTAACTAATACAATTGTCAAAATATCCATTTTTAGGCCTGTTAGATAGTTAACTTTGAAATTATCTTACGTCTTCTGAGACGTTCGTTGCATCTCATTTCTATGCGTATATTCCTACAGACAGGAACCTCTCGTCATTAACTGGTTCTTAATCTTTCCATAATCAGTTTTCAAAGGTTAGTGTATTTTCTGTGCTACAGCGAGACGCCCAGTATAAATAATTCTTCTAGTTTTTTTCTCTTTTCTTTTCTTGGTTATCTTTATCTGATAAGCTAGGAATCACTCTACTTTTCATTTTAATAATTCTAATTTTTCTATCTCGTTATCTTTTTATCTAGTATGTCTATGTTGTAGTGATAAAATTTCTTGGTAATCTCTTAGAAAATCTATTTCTTTTTAGTTTGCATTAACATATTTCTCTTTTATTCTTTCAACATAAAGCTAATTTTATTTGAAATAAATTAAAGATTTCTTTATGTTTGATATTAAAATATTTTGATTTTATCAAATCAAAATTCTAGTTATCTTAGGTTTTTTTCGTGTGGTCGGGGAAAATCTGCGCGCAGACACCCTACGGCCCATACCGTAGGGTACTGTGGAATTAGCAACCCACTAAAAACCCTAGCCACTTTCCGATGGTTACCCTCCACTCCGGAACCGCGCGAACATTACTTCGAAGGTAGGTCGGATCGGGTGTAGGATGTTGCGCACCTGATGATGTTATGCCACAACGTTTATGTGTTTTATGTCCTTGTTCCGGTCGTTTGTCTCTACTTGTCAATAATTTCTTTACGAGTTCTTTTTGTTTATTGCCTTTCTCTTTCTTGCTCTATTCCAGCCTTCATAACTTTGGTTAAAAAGTCAGTGATAGATTTCCATTTTTTTTCATTTTCTAACATTTGAGCCACCATATTTTTAGGAGTTAGCACTTTTTCCAAGATAGTTTCAAGCTGTGTCTCTTCTGCACTGAACTTGTTGCAATGAAATATTGCGTCTTCTGTGTCGTCAATGTTGTACCTGCCGAATCTACACTTGTCCGTTTCTGCCTTCTTTATTGCTCTTGTTGAAACTACAGTGGCCGGTTAGCATCTGGGTAACGTGATAATTCAATTTGCCATGTT
>VTPC01084643.1:0-13664 GCA_011009095.1 Ignelater luminosus | reverse complement strand
ATTGCTTATCAAATAACAATGCACGGTACTTAGTATTTAAAAAAAAACCAAATAAAAAGGAACTAGTGCGTGGTAAATTAATAACAATTTTTTTTTAATAATCGATATGCCTTGATGAGCAACCATCAATTCTGAGATTTTCGATAAAATGGCATGAGAACCGAAAAAACCCACAAGACACTGTGATTTCTTTCTATTCAAAAGCTTTTGAAAAATGTTCGCTTTTATAATTTTAGAAATCATCATAATATTGTACGAACTACCTACATAAAGATATTTGCAATAGAGAAAATTAATAAAAATTATAAAAAATTTTGGTGCTTCTAAGCAAACCAACATAAACCAAGAAAACAAGAGAACTTAAAGATTAAGAAAGTGAATGACCAGCGATCATAGTTAAACATCATTTGTTTTAAAACTGAAATAGATAAATGTAATGTTCAATCAATAAAAATATTTTGCTGGAAAAAGGGTTGGGGTGCATTAGTTACATGTTGGATAATGCTACATTACGTGCCTGTTCTTCTTCTTTTCTTCACGGCCAGATCAACAAACACTGGCCTTTATTCTGCCGATTAGTATCAGTAGAGAAATATGTAAATTTTCTATCCAAGACAATTTATACATTTTTCTGGCTGCCTTGTGGTTTCTAATCTTGACAAGTCTCGATGCTTATAAAAACTATCTTCATCAGTGTTCAAAATTCCACTCCATTACTTACAATTTAGAACAAACGTAATACATTTTGTTTAATCGAAAATGGTGTTAAGATTGTGCTTCTGTGACCGTCTTTATTCTACATCTAATCTGCTAATAAGTCACCAGTGTTATTATTAATTCTATTGACATTCATGTACTTTGGCCTCAACCACTGTTTGTTTTTTGGTTTCTTTATCCACTTTCTGAAGATTTGCTTTGATGAGTATACAGGATTAATAAAAATGTAAAGAAGTTAACTCCGCAGTTATTCTACTAGAAATATCCTCAGAGAAAGCGTAGACCATAGAATTAGTCTAACTATAATTAGTGTCTTTCAGTACATAATAAAATTGAAGAATAGAAGATAGGTCAATTCCTCATGGAGATCGCTGGGCGATCTCATTCCTGTTACAGTTGTATACAGCGTTCACGATGTTTCTGAATCGTATATGGCTGTGGAAGAATGACAGTTTGAGTATTGTAAACCGGGCTGTTCATCTATTAACTCGGCTTGTAAAATTTTATTGACGCTTAATGTGCTTTAAGGTTATTATTTTATGACAGTTGAACCTCACGCTGTTACCTTTTTTTTGCAACTCTGTAAATATAAGGAAAACTTGATTTCTTTTTAACAAAACAAAACTAATCGGTACTAAATTTTTATGTAAAATTTTTGATCGTGCAACAGCGCCAAATGCAGCCACAGGTACGACAGTTTTCAAAAAAAAAAGAAAACACTTCCAACCTAACAAAATGAAAACATGGCCTGTTGCGACCCAGAAACATCGTGAACGGAGTAATTCTTCTGAGTGGTAATCTTTTAACAAGGAGTTGTCACGGCTATCGGGTAGAGATGTTTGAGTGCCTTTAAGATAAGTATCGTAGTTAAGCGAAAAAAGATCTACCATATCCCCTGATAAGTCCTAAAGCTTCTGTTGGGTGATATTCATTTCTACATTAGGCACTATGGTGAATGCATCTTACTCATTATCAATTTCTAGCCCCTTCTGTTTTAAAAATTCTTAAATTGAAGATTCCAATAAAGGATCAGAATCATTGTTCATGGACAAGATCTTTTTGGTATGAAGTGCAAACAGCTATAAATCAACAATGCAATAAAGCTGATGAATGCTTAAATAGGTTGATAACCTTAAAAGGGTCTTAAAGTGAAAAATGCTTATTTCAATAGGAGAAGAAAGCATTTTTGTTTTGACTGTAGATTCTTATCACAAAAGCTTATTAAAATACAAACTGTGATGGTGGTTGTGACGTGACTACTGAAAATCAGTATTATCTTGGAAAAACCAGTACCTCGGACTATAGTACTCTGAGGACGATATAAGCTAGTCAAACTACTTAAAAAAAAATAGAATATCAATGAGCAAGTTAGCACTAACTAGATACATATATGGACACCAGAGTCACCCTCCTGTAAAGGTTTTATTAGCAAAATAATTCAGTTCTGATAATCAAGCGGTAAAATATAAGAACCTGTTTTGTTATTATATCAGCCAACAGAAAGAATAGCAATCAGTTGTCAGGAACCATCTCCAAAAGTAAAAACAAATGTAAAATACACTTGCCTTGCCTGGAAAACAGGGAAGATCTGGAAAACTCTGATAGAAAGAAAGTCATCGAAAATAGGGAAATATATATAAAAGTCGGGGAATTTAATTATTTTGTTTGGAATTTAAACACACTAATGGAAAAAAAATTAATTTTTTAAATGGCCGGAAGCTTTTCCAAAAAAATTCAAAAATTTTTTGAAAAAAGAATTTCTTTTTCTAAATTTAAGCGTTGCTTGTGGTAAAAATGTGAAGAAAGCTCAAAAAAAGTTTTTTTTCCATTTTAATCATGATTATGAAGTGTTTAAGGACAATAAATGTGTTCCTTTAATTTTTTTCAAAAGTTTGATTGTTTGAAACAAAGAAACGGTTCGCTAGATCGAATTGCAACTTCACAAGGTTTTTGTGGGTATATTGAGCTATAAAAGTCAGGCTTGACATTAGTCATTTCATGAATATTTGTAATTTAGCCGTTGATTTTCTGAAAAACCATAAATTACCCTTTTTTTCTCGTTTCTTCAAATTCATGTCAAGAATGGAAAAAAATTCTTTTCCTTTAACATACTTTATATTTTATTTTGCACAAAATTGCACGTTTTGGGGATTACTACATAAAATTGCGCATTCTGTAGTTTTAATGTACGAAATTGCACATTTACCTGCTTTTTAAAAATTTTATAAACTACTCTTAATATGACAAAAATCCTACTACGTGTCAGAATAAACCGTCTCTCTCGTTCTTAGATTTTTTTAGATGAACCAGAGCAAGGGGAGGCATGTTTATACTTCCAAGAAATTTTGAATTACTCTATCTATTAAAATGCCTAAAGGGGTAACCAGTTTAAGTTCTAAGACAAGAGGGTGCATTGAAAAATATCCGCACTAAAATCGGATGGCAAGGCAATCTACTGTGTACTCTGTGATAAAGGCATATACAGCGAATGAAAATCACAAGTTGATGCGCACTGCAATTAAAGTAATTTAATGCTTGTAAATTTTCTCTCCTCGTATTTTTTCGAGCTGTTGGCATTATGCTAAATTTTGTTGAAATCTTATATAAGAATTTTTGTTGTAGCAAGTTGTATGCAACTTACGCATACTTCTTTACAACATTTTTGATGTGAACGTACGCAGTATCAATCTCATAACCTCAAATAATAGGGAAGCAAGCATTTTGCGCATTTTCTGCAAGAAAAGAAAATGACTAACATTTAGATTATAAAGTTTTAAGATGAAAACTATTAATTCCATATTTTTAAGGAAGTGGAACCAATATCTCTTTTAACTCATTTTTATTATTTGCATTTTATTTTGCACAATCTAAAGTTTTTACTGCACGATTTCAAATTTTATTGCACCTTCTGGAATTTTTTGCTGCACGAAAATCCGGGCTTTAATTATGAATATCGCAGCTAACTTCAAGACCAAAAGTTAAAATCACAGCAGTTAAGTAAGAGTTCTGTTTTTTTTGCCGACTACTAACTATTTATTTTGTTATCTTACGAGGTATGTGAGAAAAGTAATGAGACTGATTTCATACTAACCAAAGGTTTTATTCTTTTCAAACAACAATGTTATCCCCTTCAAAGTAGTACCCTTGGGCAGCTATACACCGGCGGAGTCGTTGTTCCCACTCTTGGTAGCAGCGCTGGAAGTCTTCAACTGGTATGGCTTTTAACTGGTCGGTCACAGTCTTTTGAATGTTCTCCAGAGTTCCAAAATGACGTTCATTTAGGACATGTTTCAATTTCGGGAAAAGGAAAAAGTCACAAGGACTCAAATCAGGTGAATAGGGGGGATGAGGAACAACAGTAATGCGTTTTGAGGTCAAAAATTCACTGATGGAAATTTCTGTGTGACACGGAGCATTGTCATGATGAAGCATCCACTTGTCTGCAATGTCTGGTCTCACACGAATCACTCTTTTCCTGAGCTTTTCAAGGACACTTTTATAAAACACTTTGTTGACAGTTTGTCCTGGTGGAACAAATTCTTTGTGCACGATACCCTTACTGTCAAAAAAACAAATCAGCATGGTCTTGATCTTTGATTTGCTCATTCGACATTTCTTCGGCCGAGGAGATGACGGAGTGTGCCACTCTTCGCTTTGCCGCTTTGTTTCAGGATCGTACTCAAATATCCAGGATTCATCAGCTGTGATCACACAATTGAAGAATTCTTGGTCATTGGCAATCCACTCAAGAAGATCAACGCACACGTTTTTTCGAATGTTCTTCTGTTTAGTTGTGAGGTTTTTCGGCACCATTTTGGCACAAATCTTTCGCATGTTGAAATTGTCTGTCGAAATTTGATGCACGGTGAAAGTGTTTAAATTTAACTGTTCACTCATCATCCTTATTGTTAAACGACGGTCTGATCTCACAAGAGCCCTCACACGTTCAACGTTTTCGTCAGTTTTTGAAGTTGAAGGTCTCCCTGAGCGAGGTTCATCTTCAACGTGTTCTCGGCCGTCCAAAAATGATTTGTGCCAGCGGAAAACTTGTGCTCTTGATAAGCACTGTTCCCAATAGACCTGTTTCAACTTTTCAAAAGTCACACTTGCGGATTCACCAAGTTTAACACAAAACTTTATTGCACAACGTTGCTCTAAATTCCGATGCTCCATTTCTGTAACACACAACAAAAACACAACTTCACTGATGGCGCTGTCAAAAATAATGTGTTAGCTGTACGGAGTTGTAACTCGTACTGAGGAAGTGGAAGCGATAAACAAACCGGTTTAGCACAGGCCGGTAGACACAACGTTGCCAGATCTCCCGCAGTGTTGCCAGTCTCATTACTTTTCTCACACACCTCGTACAATACATACAAAACATAACTAGAATACTTAAATGCCAAAACCAAAAAATGTTATATTGGAAGATTCTAGACACGACCAGTTTGTACATCATTAGGAGACTTGTAACGTTTACCCGAAACTCTTACCGGACTAGAATAGATACATGGAGTTTTCAGAAAAATATCATGGAAAACCTGGAAAAGTCGGAGAATACGATTTGCAATATAAAGTGCAAACCCTGTATACTGATCTTATACAATAATGTATTGGTCTTTATCAGCAGAAGAAAAATTTAGTACAGTTACTTAATGTAAACAGTAATGATCAACAGAGTACGAAGAAATGTCAACACTTCAGTAAAATAAAAGAATTAGCAAAACTTTATTTTAAGAACAGAAAAAACTAAGATGGTAAATAGAAGTGTGGAAAATACAAAAAGTTGAATCAAGTTCATATCGTTTGTTCTATTTTCTGTAGAAAGAAAGTTACTAATTAATCTTATTTGTTAATACAAAAAGAGAATTGCTATAGCATTCGTTAAAGCTTACTAGATTTTAGATTTTATATCAAACAAGTTCTTCATTGCACACCTTGCAAATCTACAGGATCTGTATAAATAGTTAAAGTAAATAAATGAGAATTCTCATGGGATATTGGATAAGATCCAACAAGTTTGTGCTTTCTTCATTTATTTAACCGAGAATAAATAAATAAGTTTCATACCTTAGACAAACTAATAAAAAAATCATGCAACTATTTATTTATTATTCACTGCCTCGATTTCGCAACAAAATCTTTTAAAATTGCAAGGATTATTGCACATTTACTATTACAAGCGAGTTACAAAATAAAAAAACTGATTTAAAAACTCGATTTGTTGTTGAAAAATCTTGTTATTGGTTAAATTATTACGTGGTGTGTTCGTATTTAAAAAGTACTTAAAAACCGCTAATTGAAATATAATGATGCATGAAAAAGAAATAATTAAAAGTTTGTTGGTTTAATCTTTTTGTTTTTAATAATTAACCACAAGAATTATCGAATAATTGTATAGTAGTATCTTTTTGGTACTAATACTAATTTCCTAATGCATGAAAAGAGTTCAGTTATATAATGGATGTTGGTGTTACAGGGCGAGTAGTTTATTATTTATAGAATGAACGTACTACATGATATATCATAATATATTGAGGTTGCTACTGTAGTTAGTTCTCAGCTGTTATGTTATTTGCTATTATATGGCAACAATGATACTATTAATTATATAATTTTTACAATTTTTGGAATTATTTAGAAACTGAATTCCTAATTAGTTTATTGTGAAAAGAATTCTAACTGGATGGTTGTAGCATTATCTTTGTAATAAGAAATAATTTTATATAAAATTGAAGACAATTAAAATTAATAAATTTAATCAACAATAGAATTGACATATTTACGTTTTATATTACGTCACATCATTTGATTATTTTAAATAGTCTTATTTAATCAACGTTTTACGTTGTAGTGTATACAAACTATTTTTGTCTCGTATCTATTATTATTATTCAAAGTTATTTTGGTAACGTTTAATAGACCTTGATAAACTCATAATAATCAAACCTACAGCAATGTAATAATTTGCATTAACCATACGTTACAATAATCTACCATGTATACATTGCATAAACGGCACAATCGTTAAGATGTAAAAGATGTTGCCGATTAAACGGATTAAACTTTGTGTCTGTCAACAAACAAATTACTCTTATCCTTTTCTTAGTTAATTTTAATGTTATTTTAGTAACATTGTAAGTTCACTGACAGTAGAAAGGAAAACAGAAGTCAACGGTTTCCTTATTATTTGTTTTTTAAAGAGAATCTTTTCTAACCGACATTTTTTTTAAATTCTCAGATGCAAGTTAATAATAATAATAATAATAATCCTTCAAAAACATTTAATGCCAAGATAGTATTAACGAATTTGCCAAAGTTAATTATTAAGTGTGAGCAAACAATCTTTTAAAAATAACTTCTAATTTTTTACGTCGACAGATTTTTAATGCTCATCTCGACTGATTTGTAAGTAGTTGAATTACAAGACGAATAAACAAACTATAAAAACAGATATAGATCTTTTCTCTGTTGTCAATTTGTTTTCTAATGCAACCTTTTTATAGAATCCATATAGATTTTCTAACGTCAAGAATTAATAATGATCACCCCAAAATACTTTCTGATAATAGCACACCTGTAGCATTAGGAGGATAAAATCGAGGAAGGATAATGACTCACAAAAAAATCATGAAAAGTGAATGAAACAATGACCCATAGAAAGAGCTAAGTCCATTGCCTCTTTTATACTACCTCGTTTTTTTAGGCGAGTGAGTGAACCAGCAGTCGTCAAGTTCAAGGCTTCGCAGTATGAGTTTACTGTCCGCGGATGCGCGCTATAAATACGCCACTAATAGATGGCAAAACAACCCGAGTCTCTTTTAACCATGTACAAAGCAGATTGGCCACCAACAAGCAATAAAATCAAAAACAATAAACCACTATTAATTTTCTCCAGAGGCGCCTCAGACTTGTTGCCTTCAATTACTACCAATCAGATGTGATTACCTCACGAATTCATTTTAACCGCAATTTATCTTTGTTTAAAACATATGAACTCGACCTTCTTTAACGAAGTTAATAACCCCAGAAAGTGTTTCAATTCCATGAAATAGACCCCTTAGTAAACGGATAAGATTCGGTCGTTTCAATGTGTTTACGCACAAAACGTAGGGGTTACTATATCGATTGCAGTGGGAACGACGACCCCTCACCTTTCCCAACCAAAATATCACTAAAATAATTAAACGTTTTGGCACTTCCCTTTGAGGCCTGCACAAGATTTTCTTTGCGATATAAAATAATTCTCCACAATGATTTGTTTTTTTTTTCGAAAACCTTGAAAAACTTTTATCATAAAGCCATGTCATTGCCTTTTAAAATTAGAAGCTAATTTCTTTTTTTATCTAGGTACGTACTATGCCCGAATCGTTCCCAAATAAAGAAATTTTTCCAAGGCACGCAATTTCAGATTTTATTCATATTTTACGATAATATGTAGGAGGGTGTACATACATACATATACGCGTTTATTAATACACATACATATTATGTTATAAACAGAATTCCTAGCGTTACGTGCACATTGTAAATGTTTTCGTTGGAATTTTAATGTTTTTTATGCACGATGAAATTTCATGATTTTTAACTTACTTCACTTACTTTTTTGTATAAATTTTTCATGAGGCAGTTAAAAATACAAAATTTATTTTGATGCAAAACTTTCACATATTAAATTTTCCTTGAAAACGAATACGTTATAAATGTTAAAAGGCGTTTACCATAAATGTTTTCTTTTTGCTGATACATGCCCACTTTCATAAAAGAAACCCAAATGTTTGCATTACTAAAAGATTCTGTCTAGAACAAACTTTTAACGCTGACAAAATACATGTGCATGTAAATCTGAACATACTAAAAGCTTCAAGGTGCCTAATTGTGGAGGAATTTACGACAGAAATATATCTTGGTTGGTTTACTAGCTACGACTTTCAAAAACTCCTCTTAGTTTTGGAAATGATTCATAAGGGTTTAAGACGTGCATTTGAAGAAAAACATGATCGATATGGAAAACTTTATTTCAATATACCTGATGGGACAACAATAATGATAATATTTTTAGTATTGATATTTGTGGTTGATGTGTAATATAAACATCAACAATGATATGCTCGTTTATGCTATGTAATAGTTCATTTGGCAGTCTTAGAGTTGGCTTTTTTTAGATAAGTGGGCCAAATAAAATTTCCTTCCTTAATTTTTTTATAAAAAATTATATATTCAATAAACCAGGGCTTTTCTTCTGGAAAATATCCTCGCAAGCTAATTAATTGAAGTTCAAAATTAAATAATTTCTATACCGCACCATTGTTGACGAGGTATCATGAAAACTCATCCAATTGCACAATGCCAAATACTTTCAATTTTATTAAAACGAAAATAGAAATTTCACAACGATTCTCAACAGTTTAGATCATTATGGGCTGGGGGACTGGAATAACTTAATTAAGATTTTATTATTGTTTTAGGCACAGGAACATATAATTACCATGCTATATAACATTGGGCTATTTTTGAAAAAAATCATGATGGATCTTTAGTTAAATGCGTCCCTTTTACTGATATGGTATGTGTGCTAAGACAAAGCATAGCAATTGGAAAACAATCTTTCTACTCCAACTTTTGTTTGGACAGACGACTTGAATTTTTACTGGAATTTCTCATGGTCATCAACATTTTACTACTCTTTGCTGCTTATTAAATGTTGCCGTAAGTCACATTTGATACAGAAATGGAATTCAGCAAATCAACTGTACATACAGCACTTTAAGCAGCTTTTAGAGCTCCTTACTCATTGTCAATCGTTAGCACAAGGCGTCTTCTTTACTTTTACCAAGGCCGAAGAAATAGACAGTGACCGATAGTTCTGAAAACAAATCATGTTACGCCACTGAAAATTTGAATAATCGTGTCAGCGGTGTAATCTAAACTCAATTTAATCAAAAGAGTTATTTCTGCGTTCTTTTCGCGCAACGCTTCTGAATTTTCAGAAATATTCCGAACTCATTCTTTCATGTTAAAACTCATTTATTTCTTAATATCTCGAAAATAATATGAACTGAGATATTTCTTTCAAAGGCTACCGAAGAAATAAAAACTCTTGAAAGTTCTGAAATCGACATCCAATTTAGAAGAGAAATTACTGTTGGATTTTTATCGTGAGATGCATCGTTTTCTAGTGAAATAATTTTTCTAACTAAAATAATAAATGGTAAATGAATCTGAATGGTTTTGCGGTTGGCCTTAGTTGTAGGTGCCAATTAGAGGAGAAAAACCTGTGCAACTGGGATGTTTGATAGCCGTGATAAGATAACGACCGAATGGCGTCAATCACAAGTAGTTGACAATTGAGTACAAGGCTGACAGTAAATTTGATGACCGTATTTCTATTTAATGCAAGTACAGTAATGTAAATATGAAACAACAATTCCAGAGAGCAGACCAATAATATTCGGAATTTTGTGATTAATAATGTTATTCTTGTTAATGTGAACCCTACAGTGGATGTAGAAGGATAGGAGAAAATGAAGAGGTTGATTGCCCATTTTCTCACCGATGTTAGTTAGCGAGATTCTGATTACTGATGTAGGTGAAGAGGTTGAACCGCATGGTCTGATTTGGCTAGTCGGTTCCCAAGACATTTGCTGAGAACCTAAAAACACAAAGATATTTAGTGAGGACAATAGGACCTTTAAGGACGCATTTCCATTCAGTCCAAGAAAATTCGTTATTAATAATGACACTCTGTGATGAGCTGGGAGCTGCAGTTTCTCAAGTAGCTGAAATCAAGTTCCTCTCTCATCCATAATTAGAGATATTGAGTAGATTTTACGACTTGGATCTCTGGATGGAATCTAAGAAAGGAGGAGTAAAGTAATAGTTTACCTTAGAGTCAACCGCGGTGAAATATTCGAATGAAACAATCTGGTCCTTTATGTTTTTTTGAATGGAATTTTGTTAATAAGAGTTTTTAGAGAAAAACATTTAAGAATCAAATGCCTTCCATCTAATTCCATCGCAGCCCTAAATTGAAGGCTCGACCTCCACCAACCATGTTTGGAAGAACATTGCGTTTCAATTGGGGAGCTTTGATGTAATCCTTTCCCCTTACTATTGGCATGAGAAGATGTGCCCTGTCTCATTTCTTTGCCGGAGGTAGAAGTCTGAAGAATATTTGTCCAGAAAGTTCTTACCTCCTTCATGGTGTGACTTTTTTCCAATATTCGGGTCTCAAAATTCTTCAGCAACGTCTGGCCTCGCTCAGAAGATAAAGTGACTTTAAAATATAAATGAGTCCTAATTGAGCTCAATTTATTCAGCTAGTTTAGCTAGTTGATTCCACCAGTCTCGCGATGTCTAGCCTCTCCTTTGTTTTTCTTGAGCATGTAGATGAGCATTAAGGATGGTCTTGGGTAAATGAAGGACTTTATGTTTAATTTTGTGGTCAACCGATAGGTTTTGGTATTTGGGTAACGTTCTAGGTAGAAGATAGTACTTAACTGGTATGAGCTTTTCATATGGCTTTGGAGTGTCTTCTGTATTCGATGAAGATAAATTTTGGGGGTGTCCACATTAGTTATAGTTATAGTTATAATTATAATTATAATTAGCAATCATCAAGAAGTAATAGAATCGTGTGATATGAGGTGTGGCGTTGAAGTAGAGAAATAAAAAGTCGGTACGCCACTCTTTTATGAACAGGACACTGTACAGTTTGTATTGCAGAAATCTGAAACTGGAATATTCAGAATTTCTTTATTCGAATTTTTCCGTAAGCAAAGTAAGTAACTTGTATACATATTTAATGAATTATGTAAAAGACTTGAAAAAAATTGCTTTAGAAACTTAATTTATGTAGAATATTTTTGACACTTTGGATAACCAAAAGAATACTTCTAACGTAAGATTCTTTCGTAACTTTTTCAATACTTTTCAAGTATATTATCATACATAGCTTGTAAGTATAAAGTATCGACTATGCAAAAAAAAAGTCATAACTCAACGCTCCGAATATTTCGATATCTTTGCACTTCCTGTGAAATAGACTTTTATGTTGTATTTAATGATTAATAAACTAAAATCTCTATTATCCAGAAATACACGAGCGTGTGAAGATAAAATGACATGAATATTTATTATTCCATTAAGCATGGGATTGAGGCGCTGCAGATCTTTATTATATTATTATTACAGAAGACTGAGAATAAAATATCCAATTGCTTTCACTCTTATTATGTGTTTGCATTTCCTACTTGATCAGTTTATTACTTATTATTACTTAATTCTAAACACGTATTTACGTAAAAAATCCTTGAGTTTAAAATTCTTTTAAATGTCCTATTTTTAATTCAAAATCTTTTTTACATTCTAATTTGAAACAACAGAATTTGTATTGCACTTAAACTAATTTTAAAAGAAAATAAAGAGTTGCTTACTCAGCAATTTATTACTACTATTATTACGATTACAACATTAAAAAATAGGCCTAATATGATTTCTAGAAAGCAAAGAATTAAGTGTAAAAAACAAAATTTTATCTTCAGTTTTCTAAACTCGTTTTTTTTGAATTACGATGGTAATACTATAAAGTCGACAAGTAAAAGTTTGCAAGAACCATCATGAATAAGTTTTTTTTTTGGATTTTCTTTTTAAACGACTCGTCCGTCGATCGATGGAAAACTTGGCAATTTAACAAAGCAGCACTTAACCATACAAAATTGACAAAAAGTCGCAAAAGCTTGTAAGGGCCATTCATAATTTGATTTGTAAATTGAAGGTTATTTCTAATTTAATGCAAGATCATGCTGCTTATTAATAATTTAAAAAGTACAAAACTTGATATGATTTTCTTTTATTTTGTTTTTTAATAAAATCGTGTCACTCTTGTTGTATATTTCCATATACAGGATGCTCAATTTCTTTATATCATTCTAACATTTTTACGTAGAAAGATTAAACAATGTCTATTGTGTCAATTGTATGGTAACCTTTGGGTTTATAACGTGTTATATAATGGTAATAAACGGCGATGACATTTAGACCCCAATGATTAGTTTCAATTGTTTTCTTACATTCGCAACAACCCCATTCGTTCTATTTATTTAATATACGTTCCTATTCAAATATTCGAATGGGACCTATTGATTTATAAACGAAAGTCTGTTTAAAGTTGCTAAATTGATTTAATTAAATAAAAACAAATGACAAATCTATTTGTAAAGATCAGTGTTTGTTTTCAATTACCTATAGAAACTGGTAGCCAATATTAGCATGTTCTATTTAAATTTGACGTAGTGCAATGTACTAAAATTGCATTCATTGTGCTCTCTAGAAATAATTTCTAGTTTTATAATAGACGTCTTTGAATTAAATAATAGGTTTAAGGTGCTTTTTCTTTGTCAAAGAAGTGGTATGGATGGAGTTTGAATGTTATCTCTTTAGTATGTTTACGCAAGGGCACTTCTAAAGAAACTAAAATTCCACTTATTCCCAAACTTCTCTATAATTTTGCAAAGTTTCTGATAAAAGACATCTATAATTTATAGTTAATATACCCCAATAGTACTGAAACAAAATCAAGTTTTACATTTCCAAAACTAAATCCAGTGGAGCCTCCATAACTCGAAATCCAGGGGGCGCGATTATTAGTTCGAAATATTACGTGCAATTAGTATACGAAGTGCAAGGGGACGCAATAAATTTCGAGTTACAGAAGTTCGACTTATGGGAGTTCCACTGAAGTTGACTTCTGGAGCTTGTCCTAAATTAGGCTTTGAAGAAACTTTAATTTTTCTTGTCGTACTACAAGATTAATCTTCAATAGCTCAACGATTTACACTATCTATAGGATTTCTTTGTTAAAACATGAGAAAGGAAAACGAATTTTCTCGAATTTGTTTTAATTCCAATCTCAGTAGGAGTTGTTAACACACTAATCATGTTATTGA
>VTPC01084625.1:0-17211 GCA_011009095.1 Ignelater luminosus | reverse complement strand
TTTAATCTTGGATGGACACTTCACACACAACCTCTGTGGAAATGTTATAATTTGCAGAGGAAAACGATATAATTATATTGTGCCTACCAAGTCATACAACACATTATTTGCAGCCGTTAGATCGGACATTTTTTAAATCCCTCAAGTCCAATTATTAAGCGGCATAATAAAAACGAACCCGACAAGAAAACTTAACAGACTTCAATTTGGAAAATTACTAGGTAGTGCCTGGAGTAAATTGGCCACCGTTCAGAATGCTGTTTCGGCTTTTCGAGCTACTGGCATTGTACCATTCGATCCGGATGCAATTCCTGATTACGCATTCCTACTACAAAATGAAGGTACCATTGAGTAATCACCAGAATTACATCGCTCATCTACTACTTCGCAATCCTCAAATACTAAAAACATATTGGTTCCCCGCAACCAAGCACATCAAAAAAAAAATTCCACTACTACACCTGCTTGTGCCTCGCCAAATAAAACCACTCCTGGAAAACTATTAGATGAAGTTTCTCCTGTTCCTGCCATTTCAGGCATAGCTGCAGCGAAAAAACGCGGAAGAAGTGAAGCAAACATTTTAAATTCACCAGAGAATATTAATAACGTTAAGGAACATAAGAACAAAAATATAAAAAAGAAGAGAACAATGCCTATAGCACAACAAAAGACAAGCAAAACAATTCGCAAGAAGAAATGTGAATATCAATCTGATTCTTCCTTAGACTATGACAGTTTTAGATGAAAGCAAAGAAAGTGATGAGGGTGATGAGGATAAATGCGCTGGATGTAGAGAGGATTATCTGAAGACGAGAAAAACAGAAGATTGGATTAAGTGCCTTAGATGCAGACGTTGGATGCACGAAGGATGCGTGGAAAACATGTCAAAAAGTAAAAATACTAATAGATTTAGTCAAACACGAATTACACGCTGCGGTAACCTGTATAGGAGAGATGGACCGATGAATAAGATTATTTCTTGCCAAATATTATTTAAGTTAATTATGTTTTTCTGAGTTTTGTTATTACAATATAAAGCAATAAAGATTATTGTAATAACCTTTATTTTTATTTCACAGTATCAATGAAACCAAAATACTTATCAATGTTTTACAAAAAGTGGTCCAATCTTCCCTAGACTTACCCTAAAATTGTTGATTTTTTTTTACGTTGGTGTATACTTAGTGCATGTTCTTTAAATTGATTTTATTATTTTATTATTGTTGTAAATACTTCTGCTTCCTAAATTCTCTTAAGTATTGATTTAGTTAGCTTTCTTTTCTAATTATTTTAATTGTAATTTGCAAATTCTATAAATCTTAATTAAAACGTTTTAACTCGTATCTATACTAATTTGCTTAACTTTATCTATCCCATCTGTTTAATGACGAGTTGTAAGTTATATATAAGTACATTAACATGAATAAGACAAGGTGTTTTAAACAATTGTGCTAGGTATCTAATTTTTCTTCTTCTTCTCATTAGTTCATTAGTTCCATCAAGAAAAAGGAAAACAGTACAGATGCAGTCCAACCTTCATTCGCATTAACTCAAAGTGGATAACATGGGCGCTTGTAGGATAAACAGATGCAGCAATCTCATGCGCTGCAAAGTGCCTTTTCACACTTGTGTCAGAAGTCGAACATTAGTGAGGCTACGAATTTGCATCCCTCTGCCTTGCCGTCGTACACGATTCAAACAACCGCAGCGTTTCAAGAACTCAAAAACAGCTATCTAACTGAAATATGAAAACTTTCACGAACCGAAAACATGCAGCTGCCGCTGCAGCACGCAAACTGGAAGAATTTACTTACTACCCCGACATGAAGGGCACCAACATGTCACCTCGCCACATGAAAGTCCAATCCGCTTCTAAGGCTCAATAAGAAAATATATTAGTTCGCCTGAAAAACAGCCATTCGAATCCACTTCTAAGGTTCAATATAAGATGCAAGTCCGCCTGAAAGACTCAATTAGATATTACCGTGCAAAAAGAACGACTTTGCTTCTAAGGTTCAATATAAGAAATGCAAGGCTGCTTGAAGAATAATTGAGCAAAATGAGCTTTCACATCGCCAGATGAGGGTTAGATCCGCTTCAAGGGTTCAGTTAAAATGTACAGGTTCGCATAAAGAATGCAACTACTGCCGACGAGCCCAAATAACTTTTTAAAAAATCTATTCCCTTATACGTAGCCATCGGAATTCAACACATATATCAGATCCAATTAAAAAATACGGAACTGAAACAAGTTCACCATATCACCTTGTCAAAGAAATTCCGAATCCGTTTCAGGATTCTACTACCACTATGATGGGTTTACATGAAAGAAGTCAACAGTCAAACTAGGAATTTACAATCCTCTTGACTTGTACTCAGAGAAAAAGGAAAGCCACTTCGAAGATTCAACTACCACCCACAGAATGAAGGTATGGCAACAAAACAAAAAATATGAACAGATAGGTTAAATAGCACACATTCTTTCATGGGGAAAAATCTCTAGTACCATTGAAACAAAAAACAGCAGAAAACGTGGCATTGCTATTAAATTTTTTTTTGATTCTATTTCCTATATTGAAATATTATTAAGTATGTATAATAGAAGTGGGACGCAATTCGAGATCCTTTAAATAGAACAAGCGCATCTGGTTGTTCATTAGCCCTACTACTTAAATAATAAATAACTGTTTATGTGAATTGGGTAAGTCTGAAATACGGCGTGCCCACGTGCGGTAGTATAATACACAATATTAAGGTTTCTTTCTTGTTTGTAATAATGGTACTAATAATGAAAAAGATAATAATGTATTTGTTTTTTTATTGTTTAAGTTTAAACATATATCTTAAGTAGTGGAATTTCATTTTTATTAAAGCGTTTGTCAGTACAGGTATTTGACGATATTTACTATTTATTTAATTCTCATTACTTAATTATCATTTCAAAAATTTTGAGATTAGCACGATTATCAAGAGTAAAAAAGCATTAGGGTTTGAACTCAGTGACGAGCAAAACAAAAAAATGTTTAAATTCTAACTTTTGTATTTTTTGGAGCCGTTTGCAATTGGCAAGGTTATCAAGAATTAAGAAAATTAAGGTTTTTCTTAGTATGCAAACAGGGGGCCCAATTGTTTCTAGGCTGTTTTATAAGATATTGCAGTGGTACTCTGGAATAAGTATTTACAGCATTAAAACCTTTTATTTTTATTGTTATTTACTTGCAGTGCCGGCTGGTGGTATTGTGCGGTGATAGAGCCACGGCTTTGCGGTTTAATGTGGGGGGGGGGGTATACAAATTTTAAAGTACAACATTGCAAATCTTTCTCACTTTAGAAATTATGAAAATTTAAATTTTAAAAAGTACAAACTTGAGAAAAAGGAAGGGTTTGTAATTTTGTACGTTATCTTTCCATTTCACCAAAAACAATGAATATATACCAACTTACCAAGGTATCCTATTCTATTAACTTTAATGTTACATTTAAATCAGTCAATGTTAACAACACAAATGTTTAAATTGTACCGTATGTGAAACCCATTCTCCACTCTTTTTTATTAGCAAATACGTCAATCACTCTCTTATTAAAATTTCCCAGGTTATTAAGATAAGCTGATATCCTAATCTAAGTTTGAAGGTGCCGGCTCGTTCGATTGTAGATTCCGAAATACTGTTTTTGTCATTTTCCAATGTTTCCATGACGCTTATCACTTCTTTTCTGTATTCATAAACAGTGTTAACGCCCAGTCAATGAAAATTCTACCTACTTTGCGACGAATGTGGTAATCTCTTTTGAACAATTTCACTTTTACACTTCACGTCAAGTTTCAAACCGGGCGCAGCGTAGCTAACACGACGCACCCGCGCCAAATATCGATGGTGACTGGACTGCAGGAGCCACTTCTCCCTTGGCTCAAGTAGTTCGCTAACTCCGAACACCCTCCCTCACCTGCCAGCCCCCCGCTGAAGTCTATAGCCGCTTAAAAGCGTTGGAGCCGCACTTTGACTGGCTCCAAACTTGAATTTTTATCATTTTGTACGCGCGGTGTTCACTTGTTCACTATATTTATATTTATAACACAGCAATTTTTAATTTTTTAATCTCTGATGAAGGTCAGACTTTAAAGGAGAAAATTTTAGCAGTATAAATTATTTTTTTCGAATTGGAAAATGAAATGTCTTTGTGGTGCTCCCATGGCTCCTTGGCTCCTTATAACGGGCCGCCACTGTTTCATTGTTATAATATTTAATTAAACTTCAACTTGTTAAAATATTGTTTAAAAGGAGAATCTGTGATCTTAATAAATCAGTATGTATTAATCAGTATCAACTATTAGTTTCTAGTCGAACAAAGTTTTTATTTTGGCTTAACAGAAAAGTAATTTTCTGGTTTGAATATTTAAGGGTACTACTTACCTCTTTCGGAATGCTGCGTTGTACTAACCTGGAATCAGCTATTTTTTGGGATAGGAATTTTTCAGTGTACGACTGTAAGTTCTTTACGTGTTGTCAAACGGTGTACAAACCACTCCAATAATAATTCGAGTTTTTTCTAATGCAACTCAACGTATTTTAAACTAGTCTTGTAATGTTTTAGAAGTTTCGAATACTACTATTTCAATAATTAGATTCATATATACTTTGTGTGAATAAATACTACAGCAGTATACAGATAAACTTTTATCTAACCTGATCTATTGTTTTCAATATTTTATTCAATTTTGGCCTTTTGAACTGTGACAATTAACTTCTTTTTTTTTCACTCCACAATTAATTTCTTGATTAGTTCCTTATTTTCAAAATTAAATCCATACTAAGAGCTACTATTTGTACTATTTCGTCAAGATTGAATATAATATTGTATAAATCACGTAAATTAAAAATGTTTATTTACTGGAAGAGATTAGCTTGGGATTAGCTAAGGATTAAAATTTTCCATTTAAGTGATTTAAAAATAACAAGACCTTTATCTATTAAACCTGGGTAGCTTGCTAATTTTATCAACGTTTTTCAATACAAAATCGTTAATCTGAAATACATGAGGAGGAAGAAAGTCTAAAAATATATGAAGTACATCATTTAAAGAAATTTTTACAAGTATAGACTTTGAGAAACATCTTGTACATTGTTTACATGCAATAAACCTCTAATAAAAAATTAATAATTCATTTATCATTTTACTTTAAGTATGTCAAATATAGTTTAATTGCTTTCTTAATTTAAAGTAACAAAGCCCACTAAATATCTGAAACAAACAAAGTAATTAAAACTAAGTATAACATTGTAGTGGATACTTCAATAAAGTTTTACTGCAATATTACATGAAAAGTTGTAAAGTAAATTTTACGATTAATCCCTATCAAACTTTAAGATTATGCTATCACTTATCTTTGCCTAAGTTCTGGTTATTTACTACAAATTAGTAATTTAAGGGTCGGGCTTTTCACCTCCTCGATAACTTTATCCGCAGGAGAGTAGCTAGACCTACAACTGTTATAACAATGATTACCATGGTATTTACCAAGCAGTTAAATTTATTAACAGGTGAAAAAGTTAGCCCTAAATCTGATTATATAAGAAGAAATTGATTTTTTTGCAGTCTTTTCTAAATTGCAAATAAAGTCCTTATCAATTCTTTTGTTGCAGTTACACGATCAGTAAGATAGTATGATCATTTTCATTAAGTGTTTCATATTAAACAAATTTATCTCATTCATTAGCAATTCATGTAACTCGATGTTTACAAATTGTTATCAATTTTCAAAAAATGTAATAGGAAACAAATAAATGAAGTTAATAAATGATGAAATATCACTCATTTTCAAAAAATGTTTTTTTGTTTTTACAACGATCCCGCTTTTTTATCCGATTTTCATGTAGTAATCGATAGCTGGCGCCCAAAAATAATTCCAAACCCACAACTCGCTTAAAAATTAAATTACAGATTTAAATAATTATTTACTTGTTAATTACCGGAATTTCTAACCACTCTATCTACGTAAACAGAAATTATTACAACTGGAATTATTTTCTATACAACTGTAAATTCTCTTTAGGATAGAAACAGATATAGATAAATAAAAACGATTACATCAGGTTTTTAAAGACATGAAAGTGGTAATTTAAAAAATAAAGACAAACTTACCTATTATTAGTTGAGTATTACGTATAATAATGTCGACATATTTGAAGATTGTTGCTCATTAGTGCAGAAGAATTAATGCAGCCATTTAAGAAACAAAACTTCAATAAACTATTTCTAGCACAATAATTAAAGCAAATAAAAACTAGTAATTTTATTTAATGTACTTTTTAATAATTTTATAATCTTAAATATCCAATCAACAACCTTGATGGTCATTAGGAAATTATTTATTTATTAATTTTCTTTATAAATTAATTTCTTGTTTGGTAATTTGTTTTAGAATGTCTAAAAAAATAAATTATAGCAATAATATATCTATGTGAGAAAAAATAAGATGTAATATGTTGTGTACCTTTGACTTAATCCATGGCATAAAGAATCGTAAATGAGAAAATACCCAGGGGTCAATTCCTAATTCTGGAGAACATCCAGTAGACCACGCCATCACGCCTATTAATTTGTTATTGTATACCATTAGAGCCTGGCTTTGACAACATTCTTCTGAAGTAACACTAAAATTATTCTAACATAAAATCTTGTAAATCGAATAATTGGATTTAAACTTACGAAATGGGAAAAACGCAGTACTGGTTTTCCTCTAGGCAAAACGCATATCCTCGTCTAAAATAGGGATTAAAGTGATAATTGCAACAGCCTCTGTCAATGATATAAACTTCTTTACATATTATGACATTATTATGTAAATAAATAGCAAAAGCGGTATCAGGTACATCATAGGTCGGATGTATTGGAATTGGTTGAACGTATTCTGCAACATGCAACTGTTCATAAGGGTCGACTCATTTTTTATTGAACAAAACTTTACCAGGCGCTAGAACGATATTTTTATGAACAAGATGTAAAATTAAAGCATTGGTTGCTGCCCACATATAAGTAGTGTTGTACCTTGGGATTCTAAAGGACACTAATTCATAATTTTCATGTTGAATACCACGTATAATATTATATTCTGCAGTAAATGATTGGTGCATTACGCCCACCCTAGCCCGTTCATATCTACGACTATAAAAAAGTTTGTTTATTTTGTTGTTATGTAAAAATAAACAGATACTTAAATAAATATACCTAAGACTTTCGTCTACTGATTCATCTCTTAGTGACTTTATAATTGAGTATATTAAATAGAAGCTTTGTTTAAAGTAATGACGTCACAAGATATTCTTTTAAATTGCAACTCTAGCATTTTTTCCTACCATCTGATAGGGATTTCTTTTCTCTTTCCAACAGTTAAATTTTTGTACCCTTAAATCGGAAAATTTTCGAGCAAAATATAAAAATTCTTTGAGATTAAGTAGGTGCAATTTAACATATAAATTACAAATCTTCCGGACGGTGCTTATTACAGAAAAAGCCTAAAGACCAGTTTTTTACGAAATTCGACATAGTTTAATTTTGCTTAAAATCATTTATTTTATCAAAGCTACTATTTTGAAGTAAATGGTAAAAAACAAAGATTGTCCACCATTTTTCCAATATGGCGGCGTTAGCTCATTGGGGATCGCCGAGGACTTTCACTGTATTGTTATTACTGCTATAGAGAACATACAATACTAGATTTCAACTTGTTACTAATTAGTTTTGTTATTTGACAAAATTTACTCTAATATGACTTCACGTAACTTTTCATTTCTTTAAGAGATAACTAGTTGTGACTTGTCAGTCTTGAATGAGATATTCGTTTATCGAAATGGTTAAAAAGGAGGTACTCAATTATAATTTTTTCAATTCATTTTTCAGTTTTTCTCACTAAAGGAAAGATAATTGTTAGATGCAGATATATACATTTCTTAAAACAAAGACAAACAAAATAGAAAGTACTACTAACTGCGTGAATTATAAAAGAAATTTTAAACTCTCATACTTTGACTAAAAGTAAAACCAACTTGGAAAATAATGTCTACTTCTTGATTAGGGTGCCTCTAAAAATTGTAATGTAATTTACATTACCCAGGACTCTCTAAACAATTGTCTAAAATCCATCGACGAGTTATGATAGCACCCAAGCACAAAACATCAGGTGTTCTAGTGTTATACAAAAGAGCGACAAAACTGCAATAAGTATATGGTGTTTGAGGAAGAGGTTTGTATGCTTGCATATTTTTTCCCATCTTACATTTGCCAGTTCCTGCACATGCTTCTGTACCTCTAGGTGAATCTTGCGTTAGACAAGCATTTATAATTGTTAGTAATCTGAAGAGTTTCCTTAAAACCTTTCAATATAGAATTTACAGAAATGATTCAAAAAACTTACCATATTGACATCGTAGAATTATTTCAGTTTAGTGCATTAAAAACCTAGATTGCCAGTTGCGATAAGTCAAACAATGATTTTAAAGCTCTAAAATATAATTATTACTTTGGGTTTTACAAACTACACATTTAATGAGAAAATAAATGGAAGAAGGTAATACTAAGTTACATGCTAAAAGGAAGATCAAATACACAGAAATAGGAGTTCGTTTAGAATTTTATATTAACTGACGTCTTGACATATTTTCCCTTTTTTTCACTATAGCTATTACACTGTTCCTTTTCTATAAATAGATATATTAAGTAAAGCGACCTTTATGTTATTTTCTGTAATTCTGACGTAACGGCGTTCAACGTGTAAAATTATATTTAAACATTGCTATAAACAGCTTCATTGTTCAGCATTTTATGCAAGATATTCCAGAGAACGACTAACAATTTTCAACAATTCATCCTATCTTACGAGGGTGGTCTGAAAAGTTTCCGACCTGACAAAGATACAAGACATTTTTTCTGAAATTTTTTTTTTATTTTTCAACATAGTCTCCTTGTAACTCTACACACTTCTCCCAGCGATGCTCCCATCTCTGTAACCCGTTCAAATAGTACTCGGCAGTTTTCTCTGCAAAATAATTGTTCACGAAGGTGATTGCTTCTTCATTTAACGAAAATCTTTGTCCTCCGAGCGCAATTTTTAGATGAGGGAACAAAACGAAGTCGCTTGGTGCTAGATCTGGTGAGTAAGGCGGATGGTCAAGCAGTTCAAACCGTAATTCGTGGATTTTCGCCATGGCAACCGCTGAGGTGTGAGACGGTGCGTTGTCTTGGTGAAACAGGATTTTCTTTTTCTGCAAATGTGGCCGTTTTTTTCGCAAGTTCTGCCTTCAGCTTGTCAAGTAATGATGCATAGTATGCTCCTGTAATGGTTTTTCCTTTTTGAAGATAATCGATTAAAATAACTCCATGACTATCCCAAAAAACAGTCGCCATCACTTTCCCAGCCGAAAAAACAGTTTTTGCTTTTTTTGGAGCCGGTTCCCCCTTTGCAGTCCACTGTTTGGACTGTATTTTTGTTTCGGGCGTATAATAGTGTATCCAAGTTTCATCTACAGTAATTAATCGGCGCCAAAACTCGGATTTATTTCGCCTAAACTGCGCCAAAAGAGCGTTGGAAATATTCATTCGAACACGTTTTTGGTCTAACGTGAGCAAACGCGGCACCCAACGCGCGGACAACTTTCTCATGCCTAAATGTTGATTTAATATGTGACAAACACGTTCTTTTGACATGTTCATAACCTCTGCTATCTCTCTCGCTTTAATTCGGCGGTTGTCTAGCACCATTTGGTGAACTTTGGCGATGTTTTCGTCGGTAGTTGCAGTTTTTGGACGTCCCGAACGTTCATCGTCTCCCAAGCTCTTACGGCCACGTTTAAATTCAGCAGCCCAAAATTTCACTGTGGTAAATGATGGTGCAGAGTCCCCATACACAGAATCCAACTTATCTTTTATTTGCGAAGGCGTATTGCCTTTCAAAAACAAATATTTAATGACAGCTCGATACTCGATTTTGTCCATTTTCACAAAAAAACTCACATCAACTCACTCAAACGACTGTTACATAAAAACTGCGCGTCCAAAATGGCTGAAACTTTGGTGAGTAACTGTCAACAGATGAACAACGAAATCCAGTAGCTTTTATTTACGAGTGCTGCCATCTTCACGTTGAGGTCGGAAACTTTTCAGACCACCCTCGTAGTTTATAAACATTTCTCAATAATAAAGGTGTCATTTAAATTCCGCGTACCTTCTAGACGTTATGCATGCGCTCTGCAGTATCAACCGAAACGTACTTTCGTTTTTTTTCTCAAAATGCTTTATTTATCAGTAAAGGGGTAGTTCGTTTGTCTAAATATAATTATACTATGTTTTGCTTTCGTAATATTACTGTACTTTTTATCAGTAATTTGAAGTAATGTGGCGTTGTCTGACAGTGCTAAGACGGCAGATTCTAAAAAGTTTACTGTTTAAGAATTTTAAAGGCTTTTCTCCAAAGACTAGCAAGCGCAGCCAATGGCAGGAACACCCTTCTTTTTATCCTTAGAGCTAATAGAACATAGTATGTAAAGGTTGTAGAGATACAAGTTTGTGGTAAAGCTTGTTAGGTAAGTTATTTATAGACCAACTTCTGTTGGTGCACTCAACTGGTAATTTCTAGACTCTGCAGAAGCGACGGAAACAGAGGAAGAACGCTATATGTGGTTTGGCATCGATAACTGTGTGGTTTCGGTACAGCATTGATTGTTTATAGATCTGTGTGGTTTAGTAGAGCGGGTGTGGTCGGTGTAGGTAACTATAGTGTAACATCGGAAATAGAAATAGTAATTTTTGCTGCGGAGCAACGTCTTTTTGGCCAAAGATCAAAATAAATATGGTACTTGGGAAATGTAGTAAAGTAACTAATTTCATGGAAATTACTGTTTAGTATTCTATATTAGTATAAACAGTTGGAGCAAGAGATCAAACCCTAAACATTCCAAAAGACGTCAAAATCAAATCATGATGCAACAGCATGAAAGAAATAATTTAGAATTAAGTAGGTAAATACTGTTGGTGATGTAAGTAAGAAAGGAAATGTCGAGACCAGTTTGTTATCAAAACGATCTCCAATTCTCGATCGGTTTTACCATCCCCGTGTTGCGTTGCCTGGCACAGAAGCAACCACGACGAACACATCACTTGGATTTAACTCTTTTGCGTCCAGCGGTGACTATAAAGCCATTGAGAGAATGAGTTGGTGGTTTCCTTGCTTTTTCCTTTCGGAAGCTTCTAAAACTTCTAAATTATATGATGCCGTTTGATTGATAAACTAGTAATAATTGTGGTTATTAGAAACAAAAGGACTGTTAATGTATTGTATCTAAAAAATACTTCTACACCTAATTAAATTAAAATTATATTTCATTAGTCATTACAATTATTTACGATCTGTATTTGTTAAGCTGTACCAATCATACAAATATTAACAATATTTCTTACAATGATATGGTAGAAAGGTCATACATAAAAATTTGTGTATTAAATTTATATATTTGAATAATTTTAGGAATTTTTCAATTTATTTAATATTATTAACGCATACAGTACGCGACATACGTAGCGAACTTTGCAACGATACAAACAATAAAAATCAAGGAAATAATAAGGAGGAATGCAATTTAAAAGCAGAAATGAAAAACGTATATACCGATAGCAGACTTCAAGTAAATGATGTCGTGGAGTCTAATGGATTCATTGCAATGTTGTATAATGATAATTATCCTTCTAATCCCTGTGCTGCAGCAATGATTTCAAGGCGATGGGTTTTAGATAATTGTGTGGATGATGCACAGTAAGATATGTTAGTGTTTCATTTGAGTCAACATTAATTAACTGTTAAATTTAAACCAGAGTAAAATATCAGTATATTAAAGTTGGCGAAATGACCGAGGGAGCAGATGTATTTGTTTATAGTATTAGAAAATCTGTAACTCATGAAAGTTATAAGGAAATACCTTTCGAAATTGAAGGTTACAACGCTCAAAATACTTTTGCGACTGTAAATGCAATAAGATTACATAAAAGCAGCAAGCTAATGTACGTAGATTATGGTAAGAATTAGTAATAGGTGCTGATCTGTAAAAAATATTTAATAGTAAACCCAACAAAGACAAAACTTCAATTTGCAATAGGTGATTATCTTTACAATAATCTAAAGTGAATTGGTTTTATTTAAAGTACTACGCCAAGTGTTAGTGTTAAAACCAATTCAATATCATGTACCAGATTTTTATAGCAAATACAAAGTACAATATCTGGAAGATCATCTTACGCCTCATTGCCTACTGACTGTCCAAAGCTTGGTACTAACCTGCATACCAAATAACCAAACCGACATCATCCTAACAATAATTAAATGCGATTCGACACTTCTTAGTGCTTTATATTAAACTGCTCATTGTGACTACAAAACGAAATGACAATACCTAACCGCATGACGTTTATTAATATATTGAGACAGAAAGAAGATCGCCATCTAAATAATATCCGGTAATAATATAATACGATTTCTTTTAGATCATTTCATAGAACCTATACACATGTTTGATCACCAGTTATCTGTTGAACTTTCCTACACAACCTTCATGACAAGAAGAAATGGTAAACTTCAAATGCGTAATGAATATTTACCGATAGTCAATAGCAGTTGTTGTAATCACCATTTTGGGCCTTATTTTAAAAAAGATCATAAAACATGCTTAGACAACAGTCAGTTGTGTGTTCCGATATCAAATAGGTTAGACACTTTCTTTGAACCATTAAGGCCTAGTTTCGCAATCATTAATTAAATTTAACTAAAAATAAGGAATACAGAATACATAATTATATCCATGACAATAATCCTCTAGTTAAATTTAATCAGCGATTGAGAAACCAGGCTTAAGTATCTTGAGTATATACAACAAATATTTTATGCTAATTCAGGTTGCCTGTTTTAGTATTACTACAGAAGAATGTTGTAACAGTCAAGCTTTTATGGTGTATAACAATTCACTACTTGGCATAATGGCATGGTCTACTATATGTTCCGAAGAGACTGGTCTAGATCCTTGGGTTTTTTCCCATGTTGGATATTATAAAAAATGGATAGTTAATGTTATCTGTAAAAAAGGTAGACCAGCTTGTATAAATTATTTCAACGAGTGGTGAATTTTCATAGTGTAATTAAAATATACCACAGTAAATATAATATTATTGTTATCAATAGAAACAACACACGGTGATTCACATAAAACGAACCCCTTAATAATTTTAGTAGTCAACTCAATTTACAAATTCATAAATAACGTTGATTCGTGTTAATCTTCAATTAAATTGGTAGATATACAGTTACCAGAAATGGGCACATTTTAAAATGACAATGCGCACATGTCATGTCAAGGTTATGTGTTAAACTGAAAATTTTCATAGCCTATAACTAGAAAATTAAAACAAAAATCACCAATAACAAAATAATAAATTTATATCAATTATCAACACATAACTAACATTACAATTATGTATAAATTCACTCCACCATTGTTGCTTCGTTGCTAAACAAAACTTTATTTAAAAAATTATTATTTAAATTTTATTGATTTAGAAAATATCTGCAAAAGTTAAATCTCTTAAGAGATGAGTGAGCATAACGTGATAATAATGGAACAAACTGCTGACTGACTTATTTCAGTTTCTCTGTCAAGGGTCTTTTGGCTAATGCTTCTAATAGTTTCAATTATATTTTCTACAGTTATAGCAGGTTTTTGGCGACGTTTTCTCAATGTCAATTAACTCTGGGAAAGATTCTTCCAGTCGTTTAAAAAGTTTTCCGTCTATAGTCTGTCCCACGACCAGATAGAGTAATAGAAACGCCCCTTGAAGAGCGGGCAGTTTGAAAGACATTTCCTGATTGGTGGGTCAGCTTCACACCAGCAAACAGAATGTAACAGCGCCAACGCAGTTTTAAATTTGCAGGAATCAGTAAGTTCTTTAATTAAGTGTAAAACGGGCTGCTGTCACCTAGCTCCTCCCATAATGATTTATTACTTTATCTGGCCGTGGGACAGACTATAGTGCTCTACTAACAGAATACCTTCAATGGTTCATACTAGGTACTGCCAAAGTAGCATCTCTCCGACGCGACGCTCACCATAAATTAATATCATGTCCATTAAAGAATCTTTAACGAAAAATTATATTTCAAGTTTTTTAATTTGCAGACATTTCTAGTAGCTCTTGAAATATGTATGTTGGGTTATGTTCGAAGATTTTATGGGGCACATTTTACATAAATCACCCTATATACCAGACTTTGCCAAAAAATATATATGTTAGTTTTATTTTGTACAGAAAAGTCGATTTTGAGTTCAAACAAAAAAAAAACAGAGACGTTTCTACTTCTTGGATTATGGTCAGTAAATCTGTAAGGGATAATCCAACTTTCTCTAGTTTTCTTATGCTTGAAACTAGAATTTTAGAATGATCTTTTATGTAAAAGAGATTGTTTTTTATATACTAAAGAGCAAAACTATAGCACCACATGCAATTTTGTTGTATTTAGCGAAATTACTCGGAGAATAACTCGGTCCCACAAAGTTGTTCTAAATTTTTAAATAATTCAGATAATTAAGGGAAAAACAAAAAACATAAAAGGGGGACTAAAAGTTTCTCTTAGATCACAACTTTAGCAAAAATTGCGTGTGATGCTGTAGTTATGCTCTTGAGTGTATTTGGTTGATTTAAGTAACCCTGCGCAATGAGGTCTAACCATTATTAAGGTTAGGTCGCATGGAAATAGCTCAAGTACTCACACAGCATTCAAGTTATTGCATCTCAACTGAGGGAATACATTAAAAAAAAAGAAATAAAATATCCTAAAATAGGAAGCTAAAATATAGTATATTCAGAATCAACATTGGTAATTTAGGAATTTAGGAAAAATTAAAAAGGTGTCAACTGATTTACTTTTTATAGAAATGAGTTTATAACTCGTTTGTCGTTCACGCCCTAAATAATTAATAAAAAGGATCTTTTCTACGAATCCGCTCTTTACTAATCACATTAGAAATGCGGAAATTTTATTTCAAATAATTTGACGGGCAGTTGAATATATAGCTGTGTACCATAGATAGCTGCACACTTTTCGACAACCTATCAGAAGTATTAGATGACAATGAACAAATATGAATGTGTTTTTAGAAATTGTTTATTTTGTGTACTATAAGATTTTAGTTATTATTTTAGTTAGTTGTTAGTTATTTTAGTATGACCAACTTGTTTTACTACATGTAGATAAGCAACACATTAAGCAAATGATTGAATCTCTCAATGTCATTTATTTTATTTAGATTTGCTTTGTGGAACTCCATGTTAATCATGTTTTAATTATTATAATTTTATTCTCATAATATTATTTTTCTTTATTAAGTTTTTTTACAGGTAATGTATAGTTAGATAATTAGTAATAATATAAAAAGTCTTGTTAAGATAACAAGCAATGTACATTAATATTTTTTTGATTTTCTGTATTTTATAGATATCGCTTTCAAAAATCTACTACCACAAAGTTATCCATGATATGCAAAGTGTATTGCCTACCTACTTGAAGCGACTTAAATTGGGCACGTTCAATTGGGTATATACAAAATGAATGTCCCATAGCAGAACAAAACACGTACGAGAGTATACGAATAATTCAACACAATAGCTCCTAGATGCCATAGAGTAAAAACCATGCAGAGATATTCATTTTACTATTGCACGTTATGTATAAATTAGATTTTGAAATATTACAGGACAAACAAAAAAGCACTCAAATTATCCACAAATTAAAAGAAAACAGTTTTTAAGAAGGTGTGGAAATATTTACTTGGTCGTAATATTCTACAAAACGAACATCCTCTGACTTTTGGAAATCGGTTCCACTAAACTCATCTACCTAGACGAAGGTGTATCACGACTATTAGAGGTGTATGAAACTTTTAAATTAGCCTAATCTTACCCTACACAAGTTAACAATTTAGGCAAGATATGTACAGATAGCATTGACTATTAACTGACGTTCTATCTAAATTTTCATAAAAATAAATGAATATTGAATGATGGTTCTTATATACTTTTATCACATATTACACCAGCGGGAAGCCATTATAAAATACCGTTTTCCTTGGTGGGCAATAACTTTCAACCAAACCAACGGTAGAAAGAATTTCAGCCCTGAACCTGCAAATACTCAGACGTTATAGACAACTAAAGTGTTTTCTGGTTTTGCAAAAATGTGATTGAGTAAGAAAATAAGTACGGATCCGAAGCTGACGTGACACATATTTCAAAATTTACTGACAGCGCAGTAGCGCTGGCCGATTGGGAATGAAATATTTTGTTTATTTGGGTCACCAAATACAATATAATAATACCAACATATAATAATAATCCTGAGGTTAACCTAGTAACCTTCAGCGTAGGTCTAGGAAATCATAATTTTTTATTTACTTTTGTAATAACCTTGCGCTCAAACGACTTAACGCGCAAACGATTTCGCGCCCAAACGACCTCACGTTCAAACGACTTCGTGCCTAAAAGACCTGGTTGCTAATTAAACACCTTTCTATAATTTTTTAAATCATCTGTATATAATAAACAATGGGAATTTTGCACAAAAATAGGCAAATCATTAACAAACATTAGAAAAAATAGTCATCCCAAATTCAAAGCCCCGAAGTACACCAGACGTAGTTTGAAGAAAAAGCTCCTTGAAGAATATATTATTCTAAAATTTTAAATATAAATTTATTTTTGAATTAAAAAGAAACCCGGGCAGATTATTTTTCTGTAAAAATTAAATAACAAAATAAGTCTCACTTTATAACTATCTACAAAACGTTTCAACTGTACTGTATTTTGCTGGCTTCATTTCATTAACTAATCGCAAACTGGAATGTTGTATTTAACAATAATTAATAACAATGCAATGTGCGTCAAAAGCATTAAATTATACTTTATCATTATCGTAAATAAATTTATTATTATCAGTAGAATACATAAATTAAACAGAAGATTGAATGTTATTTTAAATCTACAATAATAATTTTAGTAATGATATTTGTGTCATAGAATTATTATTTATGTTCCATTTAATTAACAGCAAGCCTTGTTTACTGTAAATTTTTCACTTTTGCGATGTGGCTCAGCAATGAAAAAACTAAATATGCAGTGATAGTG
>VTPC01084624.1:0-14332 GCA_011009095.1 Ignelater luminosus | reverse complement strand
ACAGCTTTTTAATTTAACTAACATTAATACCATCAAATTTAGTTAAAAATCTAGATACAGCGATTTTTGTATAATAACATAAAAAAAGTTTGCAAAATTGTAGAGGCGAATAATTGTCGGGGTTTCGAAAGATTTACTGCAGTGTTCGTAAAAGGCGCAAGTTGAATTGGTTATCTTCTAGATATCTGCTCTTTTAAACACTTAATAACGCGTTAATTGTTTGTAATTTTCCCACATTTTCTAACACTTGACATTTGTGTGGACATCTCTGTTATTTTACACTTTCCAGTTACATTAGAGAAAAGCTTTCAAAATTCCGAAACAGCCTAGACTTCACAGCTTTTGAATTTAACTAATATTAATACTATCCAATTTAGTTAGAAATCTACTTAGATAGAGCGATTTTTGTATAATGATATATCAAAGTTTGTGAAATTGTAAAGACGAAGAGTTATTAGAGTTTCGAAAGTTTTTCTCTAGTATATATAAAAAGCACAAATTAAACTAGTTTTCATTCTAATTATTTTTATGCGAACACGAGTGAAACAATTTTAAATCTAATGTTTACTATAGACTAGAATAAAAGTGAAACTGTCAGATTATGAAGTTTCTAGTCCATATACTTCGAAACTTTAGAAAACAAATGGTTCAATCCAAAGAATTCCCCATCTTTCAACAAATCTCTACGTTACTTTCACAATTGTTAATCATCAGGGAGGCTTTAATGAAATATCTAAAGTCAAGGCTAGATCGGATTTGTTTTTACAGCTTGATTGTTGAAAACTGATTTAGTGTGGAAGAACATATCTAGAACGCATAATCAACCTATTAGTTTAGATATTAGTTATTTAGAAAATCAATCTGAGAATATTTGTACTGCAACAAGGTAATTAAAGCGAGACTTTAACAAGAATTGGCTATTAAATATCATTTACTTCAAAACGAGAACTTCTAAACTTCTAAAATAATCATTTGCCATTTGTTTACGAAAATAAAAAATTAAAGTTACGCGCTGGGATGTCGAGCAGCGTTTATATACTTTAAATCTACTTTAAATGCACTAAAAATGCATTTCTTTACCCCGATTGGATGATTTTCTAAACGGAATCCTTTGCGGATTTTACAATATAGAGGGTTATTACGAATCTACTAAATAAAAAAATGAAAAATTATTTCTGATAGTGTGTCAAATGAACTCTTGAATATTTTATGATAGAACAATGTTTATGTATCCGTAAAAGGTCGAATAGTTAAAATAGTTTAGATCTAAAAGTCATTCTTTAAAAAAGTCTGAAAACTATAAATAAAATAAAAATTTGATCTGTTGATAAAGATACATGTACAACTGGATCGTATAAAGACGAATTTATCATCAAGAACCATCTTTCGACCGAAGATTTAATCAAACAACTTAGTTTTGGCGTTCGGACTATAAGATGAGCGTTGTTACATAATTCCATTCGGCTCCGGGGACCAATCTTATCCACCTCTGATAAATCTATTATTTGGTACCATCGTATGTACGATATCTTTTCTTCCTATCTCTCTATCTTACTTACCGTTATCACTTAGAGTCAATATAAAATTTTGTAATTATTATTCTTGCGGTTTTAAGCCTAGATGAAAAACAAGGAGTGCGAAAAATTTTCTGTCAGCACTCAGTAAGACATATTTGCTTAGATTATAAAAGAAAAAAGTCAAATGATCAAAGAAAAAATAGAGATAGGCAAGAGGAAATTTCCAAATCAGTCTTCGTCAGCCAAAGGATATTTTACAAAAATCTAAAAAACTCATTGAGAAAGTAATATTAGTTACTTCAAGGGCTGAGTTTTTTTAATGTTGACAAATATGGAAAGGAAATCCATGTATTCACAACTAAAAAAAGACAGCTCAAACGAAATGTTACCGGAATGTTCCCGTAGATCAACAAATTCACAAAAGAAGACTTCTTGCCACCTAAGGAATCGTTTGCATTCATAAGTTGAATAGTATAAAACTTAGTTTGTAAGACGTGTGCAAACCAAATAGCTACATTTAGCTACACATAGCTCATTTTAGTTGTGTTGTATAAATACATATCGACTTAACAAGGATTCCTCGTGTGCGTCTCGTTATGTCGATACCTGGTTTTAGCTGCAAAGCTGCCTCACTTCGAGTTGACGCGACACAATATGTTTGCTTTGCAATCACAAAAAACTAAGGGCTTGTGCTAGTTCGTGTTGCCGTGTTCCGTTTTCCAGATATTCCTAGGAAAAGATGCTCCGAAGCAACTTCGCTAGATATTCTCGCAAAGTCGATATGCATCTTAAGATACTAGTGGTTAGCAAGTCAAATACAAACCGACTGTACAAACCCTGAATTTTTGCATCACTAAAGAGATTCAGTATAAGTAGTCTTAATTCAAGTACCGACAACATCTATTGACTTCACTCTCTTGCTCAGTCATGCAGTCCGTCTTATAATTTTCTGTTCGGATAGCTAACAAGAAAGCGGCAGTAAAAGAAAAAAAAGAACTTAAAATCTTTAACTCTTTTTGAAAAAGAAAAGAGAAAACAAAATCAATGAAAGTACTAATTCTCCGGAAAAAACACAACGCTATCAATAGCTCAGAATGTATCGCATGGAAGGTTGAAAATCCTAACATAAGCTAAACATTTTATTTTAATTTTTTTCCTAGTTGATTACTCTGAATGTTAATTATATCAAGAGCATCAAAGTACACAACTATACCATACATAAAAAATTAGAAACCTCGATTTTAGATTTTAGATCTAAAAATTCTAAATTTTGACAAGTCATTAATACCAATATATTCCAAGTTTATTGCTTGTGGTTCCCCTATAGAAGGTATCCCAACGGTTCGTTCTTGAAGAACAGCATATTTATTCGTAAAAATATAAAAACTTCACACTTCACAATCTTAATGAAGTATAACTAAATCTTTTGTTTTTAGAAGTCATTACTAAGATTTTAACTATAAGACCATTTTCTACAGGGCGATCAAAAAATGCAAAATCCAATCACGCTGATTTTTTAAATGAAGTGACAATTATTTATTGTGAAATGTTATCAAACTTTCTAATTTCGGTAATCTTAGTTCATAAATGCTCGCCAAGAATTAATCATTTTAGAAAGTACAAGCAGTCGTACTGTGTAACTTTTCCCAGAAATATTTCTTCATACTTCTACAAAAATAATGACGCTATACTTCGATCACGGACCATTGGGATACTGCGTACACAGATTTAATACAGGACTATTGTTGTTATATTTAATTTAGAATAAATTCCTGTCTAGACAAACAAACAATCTTCCTCAGTCTGATATTCAAACAATCATGACAGTCACACTAAGCATCTTTCAATCCTTCTTTTTGACATTCTTGAGGCTGCAGCTGCTTAGAATTTCTATTTATTACTGTTTATAATTGTCGTTGATCGTGACTGCTCATGAAAAGATCATAGTGCATGGCATTATTGGTTTATTCACGTTTACACAAAAAGTAGCGATGCTTAAAAGATATTTCTGCTCGATTCCATTAACAACAGCTCAGAAGTTTCGTAAACTAACAGAAACGACCAATTGCTACGATATCGTCAACATCCACACCAACTTCAGTAACTTCACCCTTCTGCTTATCCACGCAGTGTCTTACAACGATCTTTTCACGCAAATAAGTCATGGAAGCAAGAAAATATAAATCAGAAATAGTAATGAACCACGCAAACAAAGCCATTCACAGGGTCGTCTTTAAGGTAGTTGTAGTTGCCGCTCAAGTGCGAAACTTTATCTCCCTCCCGCCTGCTGAAAATACTTACTGTAGAGTGCAGTGTGTTCCATTTTTGATGTGTTTATGGGGTGTCTCGGCTCTTATTACAGATAAAACTATCAGCCTACACTGTTCTGTCCTAATTTTCAGTTTCATGATCTTTTGCTTTTCTGTTTTAAGCAGACATTCTCAAAAGTGCTGCCATTTCTTTGCTGTCAAAATAATGAAAATGGCTGTCATAATTTATGTAGTCATTATATGTGTTCAGCAGCAAGCAGCAATTAGCGGCGCTGTCGGTGAATGGCTTCTGGACAACTGACATCGAACGTCAATTTCCATAGATGCAAAGATAGCACTTTCAACGAATCAGCGTCATTACAGCTCCTAGATAAAAACATTTCTTGTGCCCAGAAGTAAATAGCGCTGTCGTGAAAAGTTCCTGGACGATTGATAGTAAACGTCAATTTCCATAACCGCTAATTCAGCACTTTCAGAAGGTCTTTCCTTGCTAATGGCAGCACGACAGCGTCATTACAGCTTCTAGACAAAGGCATTGCTTGTGTACAGGAGTAAGCAGCGCTTTCGGAAAAAGGCTCCTAGACGATTGATAGCAAACGACAATGCTTATAAACGCAAAGGCAGCAATTCCAGAAGATTTTCTTCGCTGATGGTAGCGCGTTAGCGTCATTACAGCTCGTAGACAAAGGCATTTCTTGTGCACAGGAGTAAGCAGCGCTGTCGTTTGGACGATTGATAGCAAACGTCAATTTATATAAACGCAAAAAGAGCACTTTCAAAAACTCTTTCTTTGCTGACGGCAGCGCGCCAGCGTCAGTACAGCTCCTAAGCAAAAGCATTCCTTGTGCCCAAAAGCAAACAGCGCTGTCGTGAAATAGTTCCTGGGCGATTAATAGCAAACGTCAATTTCCATAAACGCAAAGTCAGCATTTCCAGAGGTTGTTTCTTCGCTGACAACAGTGCGTCAGCGTCATTATAGCTCCCAGATAAAGGCATTCCTTGTGCACAGGAGTAAGCAGCATTGTCAATGAAAGCTCCTTAATGATTGATAGCAAACTTTAGATGCAAAGGCAGCACTTTCAAAAGCTTTGTCAGGGGTCAGCGTCATTACAGTTTCTAGACAAAGGCGTTTTATCATGATCATAATTATTACAAATGCGAGTACGTGTTTAAAATTCTGCCATCTATAATTTCAGAATTAGATGGAGAATTCATTTTTTTCAATCCAATTTGGCTAGGCACTATTAGAAAGATAATTTTAGTCTTCAACAATTAGTTTGATGCATCTATTTAAAAAATGCTAAAGATAGGTCTAATGCACAATAACCTAAAGAAAGGAGATCAGGATATAGGACACAGTTGGTTGTGAAAACAAAACTTGCGACGCTGTATATGTAAGTAACAAATAACACAGCTGCATATCTTCTCTTTTGTCTTTATGATCTACTGCGTTTTAGAGCTTACTCTTTGAGATATTGCCTGTTAGACTTATTTTTGGGAATAATCGTATCACCTTTCAAATTAAGTATATGAAACTTATATTGTTGAAAAGCCCTAGGAATTCTTTTTCTGATGATAGCTAAGCCATCTACGACTTGAATTGAAAAACATTCTTAAATCAAAAAGTCATAGCTGTCATTGTATCCAGTGTTAACCCATAACAGCCGTTTTGTAGAGAAAATGACAAATTGAGAATTTATGTCTCTAACAGGGAAATAAAAGAAAATCGTAAAATTTTGTTTACATTAATAAAATGACAACGGTCGCAACATAGAAAGGAAGGCATCATGATGGCTTGCATCCGATCGGTTCATTCAAATCACGTGTTCAAAGCTGCCTTGTGTAGGTGTGCAGATTGTTCACTAAACAAAGACAGCTAATCAAAGGGGTAGCATTTGGCTAATCAAAACGACGGAATTCTGATTGATTAAAAATTACAAAAATTGTCTTTCAAAGATTCTCCTAGACATTATAATAATTTGCCTTAATTTGCGCTTTAAGTCAGTGAGAGATATCAACCTGCGATTTCAACGGTCGTGTTTCTCTGAACCATACCAATTTTCCAGACTATGATTAACATTTGCCAGTTATTATTTACATTTTATTTCAAATTCCGAAATATAGTAGCATAAAAATCCACATCCTTCAAATTAGCTAGGCCAATCTAACTTAACTTTAAAAAAGGGCATTTGATTTTTGAGTATTATCGGGTAAGGTCACGCTAGTTTGGACTAGTTTACTTTATCTAGTGTCTGACTAGTGTTTCATTAATATTAGTTTCCTTGCAGATTAACCTAACGTTTACAAAATATAAAGATTATTTGACAATTTTGAGGAACCAGGCTGAGACGGCATAGTTAAAAAGTGACTAATCCGTTTACGTAACAAAAAATTTCTGAGGTGCAAATGGGATATCAAACACGTTTAGAATTAATCTAAGACTGATATTCGACCAAAATATGTGATTTTCTATTTTTCCAAAACTGAGGAAGGTTTAGTTGGGGGCACGAAACAAAAACCACGTATCTTCTTCCATTTCCATCTTAGAAGCAAAAAACTTGCAAGTTTGAAAGAAGATTCTGTTCTCTATCTGGAAGGTCAGTGAATGACCAAAAATAGGTTTTTGGATTTTTATGAACCATTTCTTAGGCTCCACCGAGTTGTAATATCCAGTACATTTTACAGTCAAGGTCTAAAATTAAACGAGTGGAGATGATGATTTTGAATGAAAATTATCAGTGGATACTTTGGAAGGAACTGATCAACAGAACGTTATGCGAAATAAAAATTCACATGGTTTGATTATCAAGATAATAATCAATCACAACTAGATCAAGATTAAGCAAAAAAACCCAATGGTAAACTAAACATGACAACCGTAGAGTTTGCTTTGAACAGAATCCGTTAGTATATGGATAAGAAAATAAAAGATTTTGATTGATTTCGAAAAAGCACCGCACGTCTATTATTATCGGAGTCCGAAGAGAATCCCCTAATGAGTACTAGCAGAAAACAAGCATCTCGATGTCTTCGCTGTGTTTCAACCCTAAAGCGGATAAGTTCAATTTTATGTAATGAATACAAACTTCAATTTTATTGTTTACACCACAAGAAAAGTCACCGCACGAGTGCCCTGCACTTCTAGCACGAGGTGGTCTTGGCCTTTCTAAGAAAGACGGCGTTTTTGGCAACTTGAAAAGTAGGTGTAATGTCAAAAAAAAGAATTGCCTATGAATTTACAGAAAGAACAGAATAGCGAAAGTAATTAAGATGAATGAGTTTAGTTCAAGAATCTGAAAAATAAAAGGAAACAAACAGATACAAGGAAAGAAACTGGTGAAAAGCCAAGCAAGAAAGAATTGTTAAAACGGTCTGTCAATAAAAAATCATCAAAAACTAAATTATAAAATTCCGGAATGCAAAATCGGAAATTTAGCTTCTCATCAACGTGAATGTGTAACTAAGAAACTAGATTTGAAGACTTTTCCAAGCAATAATTGTTTACACAGGTATTATTGCGGTGAAAATACAAACAGCAACGGGTCAGAACAAGAACTTTTAAAAAGTTTTAAAATTCTAGCTTTTCAGATTTGGAAATTGTAGAGAATAAAGGTACTGAAGAAGGCTTCCAAGTTAGCTTGAACAATCACCCAATTGAAACATCTGATCCATGCAGACTGTTTGTAATATTGTTTGTAGAATTTGTAGGATTAATCGATTTTTATGTTTAATCATAATAAGATGCTAATCACGCAAAATAAACATTGCAATTAGTAAGAAAATTAAAAGGACTTTACGGAACATGAAATAGTGTTGACTCCATTCAGCATAAATTTTGTTTGGAAACAGATTCTTGAATGCCACTTAAATAAATAATCAAACAAGATCATATCATCAATTGAGACATGTTTAGAATGGAAAAGAGGAAATTTCAATGTCGAGCTAGCCATTTAAAGAAAATTCTAAAACATCCAGAACGCTTTAGAAAGCAAACACAGAAACACCTAAACAAGGAACAATCTTCAATGAAACAGCAGAAAAAACTAGATGAAATATTGAAGAAAGTAAGAAAAACTTAAAGAAGGGAAGAAAAATATTAATGAAAGAAGTCAAGTTAAAATAAGACGAAGAAATAAAAAAATTATAGAAAAAATGATGTAGGTATAAGGGCACATTACGTAAACGAAAGTGAAAGTAATAGCGAGGAAAAATCTTAATAGAGACCCACGATCCAAGAAAAGGTCCCCAGAACAGAACATAGAAGATTGACTGTGAAATTGATCTGACGACTGAGAAGGCTGAAGTCAATGAATTCAAAGTTAGTTATTTCAGTAAAAACAATTCAGGATTGACTTCATTTCTTGAAATCCCAGTAGAAAATATATAACAAATAATAGAAAAACAGTCTAATACGAATTGTACAAGACTCAAAAGTGCTTCTCAACCCACGAAGATTAAGAAGCGTGAACTTGTTAGAAACAGAGGTTGGTTATCGGGATGTGCACATGAGTCACTCTAAAGACTTAAAAAAGCCATTACAAGTTTGAATTATACCAAATAGTGTTTTTGCAATAAAACTTTAAAATAATTCCCCAAAGGCAATTACTAAAACATTAAAATATTTTAGTATTCCAACACTATATTCATAGATAAACCAGTACACAGGATGTAGAACATTTGATACGATACGTTTCATGCTCGAATTAATTCATGAATAAATTGATGAATTAATTCATCAATAAATTTGAAGGTCTACATAGGGCAGTAAACAATGCTCCTCCAACCATTCTATATAATTTAAATGTAATTTATCATTATCATATCTTCAGGAATTGATACATAAATTGGTTTCTCCTTGTATATTTATTATTATTAGTACATAACCTCAATCAGTAATGACTACTTTAATAAATTCGTGCTTCAATAATCCAGAAGTTTAGCACTAAAGATAAGAAGTTCGCAAAGAGAAATAATAATAAGTATGAATGCACCCTCAGAATTCAACATGAATTGCAATCACACAAACAGATATAAAAACTTTAATTAAGTTAAAATTAATCTTCGTTTTCAAGTATGAACCTAATAAAAATAACAAAAAGGCCTCAAACTGAAAATCGGGAAACTTCCACATACGTTATACCCAAAATGAGAAAACTACTCTAGAGAATGCTATTATTACAGCTGCTCCGCATCTTTGAGAGATCCACTTGATGGCAACAAGGGGGGTAAAGCTAAAGCAGAACCAAAAACAGTACGGAACCGCAGATAATGAAGAAGCCCGACTCTTTGGCATACATGCAGAGAGAGCAAAGCGGACGATGGCTTCATCGGAGCCTTAATCCTCTTAATAGATTCTGTCCAAGTCGCATCTGACGCTGCCCAACCCTTTCAGCTTAGCATTGTTAACACAAGATCCAATAAGTCAAATTCCATCATGCGAACCAAACGAAGCTTATGAAAACTTTCATCCTATATATATAGTACGGACTTTCTCTACATAAAGGATACACACACACACACACACAAACTACAGCAAGGCCCCTAAATATTGCCTCCCCAGCCTGATGATGAAGCCGCATGATTTTACATTGGTCTCTTTTATTGGGGTAATATACACAATTTTCTTTATACTAGAATATATCATATATAACTATATAAAAGCCTTAAATATATTAAAGATATTCATAAAAACTTTTTCTTTGGTTGCAATAACATACACTTAAGAAAATTGACCTAATTTCCTTAAGAAAACTCATTTTAACTCTGAAAGAAACAATAGAGAAAATAAACTGATTAAGTGTTAAGTTAGAATTTTTCATTTGAAATTTATCTAGAAAAAAAACAAAAAAAAATTAAAAAAATAAAAAAAATTAATCATCACGATCATTTCGATATAAAAGGCATTTCCGGTGCGAACTTTCACCAGTGTCGCTCGTGTTCTAGTAGAGTTGGTTGGCAAGGCCCGTGCTCTTCGCTTTTCCACCCCGAAGTGTGGAAAGCGCAAGCTCTACAACCCTTCCAGTTTTCGCCCCGGATTCCACGCCCCGACCACTAGGCTTACTAACTTACTTTTTCTTCTTTTAAACGGAGAAACTTTTTCTCCCGTGTATATATTTCTCTGTACGTACGTTTAAACCTGAACATTTTTTTTTGTTGCTTCTCTTCGGCAAAATTCTTCTTTGCATGCTCAACCTACCTGAGCATAAATACCGAGCAACAAATATGTACAAATATTTGATTAAAGTTGTTTTTGGAATGTATTTGTATAAACAAAAGCGCCCGCTGTGGAAATATTTACGGTTTATTGGTTAAACATGCCTCAAGTTTTTGCTTCTTTAGTAACAAACTTTCAGTGAGGCTGAAACAAAAGCAACAACACACAATTCGAATAGAAGTATATATATATAGAGCATATAAATACAAAAGGCCAAAATTCACAAATCTATATATATATATATATATAAATCCAGAAGAAAAACTTTTCCGAAATAAACTCGCACCCCTTATACACAAGTCCTGCAGAATTCGCAGGAATCGTACTTGTTACTCTAGCGATTACATTCATAAATCTGAGAAAAGAGATTGGCGTCACGGAGGAGCTCAGGGCAGAAAAATCCCTGAACTGGGGTCCGTGCTAACCGATCACTTACCCCAGGATTTATGTAGAAAGAACCCTGAATACAAACACTGCAAAGACACCGAGGTCAAATGAGATTAAAATAATACCGAACAGCTGCAAATTTTTTTCTTCTTGCACCCACCAGAGAATAGATAAATTTCCTTTTTACATATTTTCTTTCTCTCTCTATTTCTTTCTATATAAATTCGCTTTCAATGCAACTTTTAGATAGTCTAAACGGGCAAAAATGAAAAACAAATCAAAAACTCCCCATCTTTTCGCCAAACACACATTCACTCGCATGATTGATAGTGATATCCTTCCTGTATTACCGCCGCATAAAGACGAGTCCTTACGAGATATAAATGTGGAGTACGTTACTGTTTTCATGAATAATGTAAGGTTAGTGCGCGACAGACTGTCTCTCACCCCCACGACGATGAGGGAATGAAAATAGTGAAATTGAATATTAGTTACTTAGGACAACTCGAACTGTTGCAAGATGAATGCGAAAATAAGACTCGATGGAAAAATTTGATTAGAAAATTAACTTTTTTATTGTTTTTCATTCTCTCAAAGATTCTAGTAAATGTTGCCGGTTGCAGTTTGCACTTATTGAACAAACAAACTAAAAAGAAACTAGTACTGCTTAATGGAATATTTTAAATTTATTCTGTTTACTTACTGTCTGTAATGAAGTAAGCGTTCGATTTAAAAAATTCAGATTAAGATTTTTCTTGAGTTTCACAAGTTTTCACTTCTGTTTATTACCTAAAGAATTTTAAAAAAGCAATGAATCACAGGTAATATTCTTAGATTAAATTACAACCGCTTGATCAATTATCTAGTAGTTCTGAATTACACAATATGTTCCGTGAATATTCGGTATAATTGTATCCTTTTGATGGCAACTTTCTTTTATTAAGTGCAGAGAGATTTACAATTATACTTTCCTAGATGCCGAAATTTTCAATAAATCCAAACTGTCTTTAGAAAATTCTCTTTAATTTAATAATTATAATAAACAAGCATGCTTGTTATTACATTACTGAGTTCTGTTTACTACAATATTTTCAAGTTAGGTCCTCGTACTCGTTTCTAAAGCCGTACGTAATAGGTTCGTATTTAACAGGAATCAAAACCGTTATGGTTTTAGAGATTCAAATTCTGATTTCGGTACTATAAAAATAATCGTTCCGATTCCGATACTGTTAGGAACCGCTAGACAGACAGAAATTCCGGTTCTGACATTTTTTGGAACCATCATTGGTTTACTGATTCCGATACCAAGAACCGTTTTGGAACCGTTATTTCATTTATTCATTATTTAGTGTTTAGCGTAGATTTCTAGAATTCTTTTCTAAAATTTCCAGGATTGTTTTCATAATCTCCAGACATTTATTAACATTATAAAAACTCATACATCTGTTAAATTTCTAAATTCAATTTATAACTTAATACTATATGACGTAATCATAATTTCTATTCTAACTAATAAAGTAATAATCTGTTAATTATTTAGAGTCTATAGGTATTCAGTTTTCCAGTGTTTTCTTCTAGAATAAAAACCTTTACCTGAAATAAGTACCTAAATTCGATTTGCAACAAGAATTTTATAACTCTCTGGAGACCATACTCCTAGAGAGCGCGTCCCTCGGGTGGCGAATGGGAGAAGTCCTGGAAACAAGACTGTTGCGAGTATTCATAATAAGCAACCGTGGACCAAACGCCAGTTGTCCCGAGGTAACGGGGCCCTCATCGTTGGGCCAATCACCCACATGAAGTAATAATGATCCAGAGTACACAGAAGAACCTGGACGGATGAATCGAAGACAACCGGCTAGATAAAGGATAAGATTTGGAACGTGGAACGTGGAACGTAACGTCACTGACAGGATAGGAAGCAGAAGTAATAGAGCAAACGGAGAAGTATGAGATACAGAACCTGGGTTCGGCAGAAGTAAAGAAGAGAGGTAAGATAAAGGTCAGATATTCGGGAACCCCAGTAGGTCAACGTATAAATGAAGGAGTAGGAATGATTCTCAGTAAAGAACTAAAAACCAAAGTTACGAATTAGGAATCAACAAGCCCTAGAATAATTACAGTAAGGCTAGAGCTGCAAGAAAAAATATTCAAAATGGATAAAGGGGTTAAACAAGGAGATAGTCTGAGCCCCTTCTCTTCATAATCAAAAAATGTAATAGAAAATCAAGAAAAACAAGACTAGGATACCATAATCTAAACCCAATATATACACAAGATCTAATGTATGCCACGAACATACAACTACGAAACAATGTCCATATCTGGAATGACCATCTTAGAGAACAGGGAATGAGCATTAACAAACAAGAGAGTAAAATAATGAAAATAAGTAAGAAAGAAGTAGAACACCACACTGCAATAGAAATCAACGGGGAACAACTAGAATACATAGAAAAGTACGAATACCTGGAAACAGTAATAGTTAAGGACGGTAGAATAGACGAGGAAGTGAAAAACAAAATTAGCAAAAAAAATAGAATATACTACCAATATGAATATATGAATATACAGCTATGAAATATTTAAAAAGGGTAGTGGGAAAGACGAAGAGAGACTGAATCAGAAATAGGAATATCAGAAAAGAATTGAAATAAAGACTAGTAATAAAAGAAATAGAAACAAAACAACTAAAATGGTACGGATATCTCAAAAGAATGGATATCAACAGATACCCCAAAAAGCTTTTTGAACTGAGAACAGGAAGAAAAAGAGGTAGAGGAAGACCCAGAATTTAATGGCATGAGATAGATCTACCTATAGAAGCTGGACCGAGGACCCAACGCCGTAAGGCATAATTTGAAAAGAGAAAGAAGAAGAGTTTTATAAATTCTAGACGTAATTTTCGTACCATCAGCATAGTGCCGCAGGTTACCTTGAAGATTTTTCTGTGCTTCGAATGGAACAACGTAATTCTCAATTTAAAAGTAATAATGTGTTGGTTATTTAGTGTCCACGAGTGTTTAGAGTAAATTTCCAGCGTTTTCTCCAGAATTTTCTGCTTTTTTTCAGACACTTATTAACATTATGAAAACCTAAATCTGTTGCATTTCAAAGTTCGGTTTGCAACTTAACTCTTCTTCTACAGAGGTTGGCTATCATTAAGGCTTGGTCTGAATACTGCAGCTCTAAAAAGCTGTAGAGAAGAGTACTACCAAACCACTCTCTTAAATTCTTCAGCCATGAAGTTCTTCGCCGTCCTGTTGGGCGTTTACCTTTAATTTGTCTTTGTATTATTAGTCTTAAATCTCGTATCTTTCTCCTCGCATGACATGTCCAAAATGTTCTAATTTAAGAATCTTAATGCTGTTCAAAATTTTATTTTGTTTGTTTGCTATTCGCATAACCTTTTCGTTGGTAATACGTTGGATCAATGATATCTTTAATATTCACATCTCAAAGGTTTCCAACCTCCTCATCATATCCTTGCTGAGTGTCCATGCCTCCGATTCATATAATAGAACTGGGACTACATAACATCTGATAATTCGAAGACGGAGCTGTAAGTTGAATTCTAGCTAGTTCTATTCTTGTTCTTATTTCTTGTGACTGGTCATGTTTTGCATTTACCGAAGTCCCCAAGTATCTGTATTTGGAAACTCTCTCGATTTTCCCAGAATTTATGTATATTATTATGTTCGTGTCGTTTTGGGTTTTTTGCTGATCTCCACGTACTTTGTCTTATTGAAATTCATTTTTAGGCCGTATTTATTGCTGACGTAATTAATCTCTTGTAAAAGAGTCTGGAGTTCCTTAATGTAACTAGTATATTGTCAGAGTATGGAACGTTATTAATTATTATCCTTTCATTTATTGAAATGCCAGCGTTGTTGATAGAGAGAGCCTTCTTGAAGATTGCTTCAGAGTAGTTAAATAATAAGGGC
>VTPC01084615.1:0-12055 GCA_011009095.1 Ignelater luminosus | reverse complement strand
GTTTCCTCGTACTCTACTTCCTGTCGATGAATTCCATCAGACTCTCGCGTCTCTTTTTCGGTAGGTCAGGATTATTGTATGAACTATGCACATTTTATTAATACAATTGAACTTAGATCAGTTCCTTTCATGTCCCTTTCTTACCCTTTAAGGGGAAAAAATAAGTTGAGAATCATCTTATGCTAGTGGCTTTAAAATGAACTAGGACACCTTAATTTTGTAAAATCCGTTTATGTACTATTACGATTTTATTTTCACTTAATGCAATAGCGGATAGAGTTGTTGTCCGAGTCCTGCTTAGCAGAAGAAATTCATGTTAATGAAGTTTTAAACAATAAATTTTTATCAAGTTGTATTTTTGGTCTTTTACAATCTTATCATTTTTCGTTTTGTTGTGGGAAGAACGTAAATGCCGGTCGTGCGCGAAAGATAGTTTGGTCTAGTACGGAAATATTAATTTTGTAATTAATGCTTTTACTTGGAGCGGATTATAGTAATTAGACGAAGGATTTGGTGTTTTTGTTGCTTTTAGCTTTTAGCGGGTATATAGTTCACGTCGAGTCGTGCTAATCTCAAGGCTACCCATCAACTCTGGTAAGATTTCTTTCTGCTACTTCTTTTGCCATTCAATACAAATTGTTTTGGACTAGATTTTTTGAGTGGACGCTAATGGTTGTTCTTTTTTAAGCCTTCCCGTTGTTTTTCAATTTTTTTGATTTACCTTTTTGGGTTTTGGGTATTGATTTCTGCTTCCGATTGATTGCTTTACCAAGGACATCGTGGCCCATCACTGGAGCTACTGTGTGGTGTGTACCTTTTCTAATTTTTTGCCATCTGGAAGTCGCTAATAAGAAAGAACTATTTGAACTCTCGCCCTATTTAGTACTTTTTTTTCTTTCGTTATTACAGTTCAATTGATTAACCAATATAAATTTAATAAATCATTAGTGTACCTCATTTTTTTTCTTAGAGAATTTTTGCATATAAAGAACGTCAAAACTTCTTGTTGCAAGATAACTTTTATTTGTTATACGTCGAACATATTTTTCAATAGAAACTTTTCCTAAAAATTCAACCTGCAAATAAATAAATAGTCCTGTTTATTTAAAACAAATTAATTTGTAAATTTAGCTTTTGATTGATTATTCCCTAGGCATTTATAACTTTGGGTTTCACTCTTTTAAGTTCTTTGTTTGTTTATTTGTAATCTCAGATCGAGTACACAAAATTACTTTTTACCTTTTATAGAAAATTGCGGATAATACAGGATGGTAGGAAATTATTATTTGCAAGCGCTTACAAACGATACTTACGTGATACCAACTTTAGAGCGCGCTATCGCGGTTTCTTTAATCCTTTTTTTCTTTTTTTTTGTTTTCGCTTATTAAAACGAACTTCGCCGATTTCGTTATTCCGTCTGCGAACTTCATTTAGTTTTGTTAATTGTTCTATTATTTTCAATAAATTTGTTTTGTATATTATTAATTTGCTTTGGTTTTATGCTATTTGACTTATGGATATGATTTATTGTACCTGATATTATGTTTGAAATTTTGTGCTATTTCCTGTTTTTTTTGTCTTGCTTGCGGCGTTCTGGCGCCTTGAATAAATTTCGACGTTGTCAAGCTGACTAGCGAGGGTTTTATTTGACACCTGGTCTCGTTGTCAGGAACCCTTCTTTACAGATACATCGGGAACCCCGACCTCGCCGACGAGCTACGACTGCTCCGTTTTACACCAGCGGAAAGTAGGTATCAGTACATCTTAATTTAACTAAAATATCTTTACCCACGAATATGACATCAAAACTGATTTATTTTCATTTGTTTTGACATTAGCAAAAACAAGTTAATTCTACAATAATTATAGTAGTCGGCTAGACCCCTAGTTCGTTTTGAAACCAATACTACTTTGGATTATCCATATTCGACGAAATTTAGAAAATTTCGTATCTGAATTCGTACAATCTGTCTGTCTGTTTGTTGCCATGTTCCCGTAACTTTACAGGACATGCTATATATAAAATCAACTTAGAATTTTCTCTTGATTACATATACATAATTAGTATTTCGATATTTCGAATACTTTTCGAGATAATCGGGATCGAAAATGGCGATTTTTGCATATAGTGATATTATATATGATATTAAAATAGTTTTTTACGCTGAATATGACTAGGAAGCTTAAATTTTTATACCTTGAGTAGTTTTCGAAATATTCGAATTTCTTTTAAATCATCACGATCAGACTTGCATTTTTACTGATTTTCCTTTATTCGTGTTAAGGGTCGCTCCAGTTAACACGGATAATCGGCTCTATTGTATTGCTTTGAAAAATGGAATTTCTATTTTTCTACTAGTATAATTTTTCACACTTCATGTTAGATTAATCTACTAATATAATGTGTGTGCATGTTTAGAAGCGAAGATCTTTTATGGGCAACTTTTTTGGATGCTAAGGATCTATTATCTCCGGTAGAAAACATAGATTGAAAAACGCCATTAATTGTTCACACATCTTTGTTTGCTAAAAATTATAATCTCGGTAAATTTTTTGACACTTAAATTCCCGGGCAGTCTATACTATAAACATACAGTATTTACGGTTTGTTATTATGTAACTGGCCCTGGATTTCATAGTAATAGTTGTGACTTACTTTCAGTTTACCATTATTTTCACTTACAAAATTTACTTTTTTTTCTCGAATTTACCGTTCGCACCAAGTCTGAAAGTTCTGGTGCGAATTTTGACGATCGTATAATATAATAATTGTATTTGAGGGAAATGAATCAAAGGTATGTTGAAGAATATTTTTATTTAAGTCCTTCAAAAACACGGTTAGATAATGGTTAGGTGAAGGTGGCCGCTGTTTATCGCATCTTATTTAATAATAAAGTTGACTGTTTATTGGTTATGACGGACAATATTACTGATTCAATGAAAACTGGTGCAGCTCAATAATATAAGAAAATCTTATTTCATAGATGCGTAGCTGTTCCACGGGCTACTTTGATAAAATTTGTTTTTGGATGATTTGGCAGCTATGGTGGTCAGACTGTAGATAAAATAATGACCCAATTCTAGTTAATAGAAGCATACTTACTGTAAAGCTTTTAATTCCCTTAATAAGTTAATTAACTAGTAACCTCATAATTAACGCCTTTGGTTTTGTTTATTTGTCTGTAACTGGGACATTACTTTATGGACATTTTATACATATCTATAAGATAAAATGAAAAAAAAGAATAAAGTGATGTGTTTTGCAACAGCTTTTATTCACGTGTATAACATGTCAGATTGATAAAACTACTAAATTATATTCAGACAAACAAATAACAGCAATTATTATATCATTCGAACTGTGATCTTCAAGAGATCGCTTAAATCTTAATTTTTGTCTTATTCTTTATCCAGTCATAAAATTCAGTAACGTTCATAAAGAGTGTTGGATAACTTCCACAGATAATTTCACGGTGTATCGGACGGGAAAGTGTTCCTGAAATAAAGGTAACAGAGATTGTGACATTGCAGTTAACTTGACGCTACACATGCGGAGTGATCCTAAAATAATCGACCAAATCTGGGATTAGCTTAAACACGTAATAAGAATAAAAAATTTTCTTACAAATAAAGTATATCTTAAAAGTGCACCGTTTTCAAGCTGTAGAATATAAACGCTTTATTCAAAATATATTGTTTTTTCAATATTTGGAAAACAACGTTTAATACTGAAATAAGATTCTCTACGTTGCTATTACTGTAAGACGCCTACTATTCAACAAATTGCCTGATGCAAAAGAGAAAAATTTTGTTAGTACCGACGTATAGTCAGACAAGTGTTTCTCGGTTTAAATTTTATTTTCAGTGTGGTGGCTCGTCAAAATGTATAATAACGAATTGAATGTTAATTTTCATTTATGCTTGTATTGCCTTTAAAGGAAATCATTAAATCCTAGCTCCAAAAACGCGCAACATAATCAACTTGTAGATTCCAGAAAAATTATTCTGTTCCGTTACATATACAGCTAGGTTTAATAAAGAACTTTGTAAAGGCCATGGATAGAAAGGGAGTAGATTTCAATTACTTAAGAGAGAGAGCTTCAAGACTGTGGAAGTAGAATTAAAGAGGGGATTTTTGTCTATCCATAAATACGGGATTTGGTTCAAAGCATGCACTTTGAAATGCAAAGACAGTTTGGGATTCTTCAGGTTTGTCTCAATTAATTTAATTAAATTATCATAAGTTAATTAATAACCTTTTGAAATGTTTGTTACGGGAAGAACAGAATTTCTAGAATCTGGCACGATAATTGACCGCAAATTAGTGCACCTCCAGGCCAGTTCTTTTGTATCGGAAACGATGATAAAAGTCGGCCTTTCTCTTATACCTAAGAGAGAAGTAGGTAGGTAACCAGATTTATGGGCACCATTCACGATAGTCGGTCTATACGGAGAGAGTTCCGCAATAAACGAAACTGCTGCGCTGAGACCTCGGTATGTCTAAATGTTCGATACCTAATTGTGTTTACTGTCTAATTCAATAAGGATACTGCATAGAAGAATTCTTCTACTAACATTTGAACTTAGAATATCGAGTAGGCTTGGCTTAGTAATAAAGTTGTTTCACTGAAGGTAGCCAAAATGACTTGAGACCAATCTCTTTTAGCCAGCGCGTATTCCTGGAAAATTGTTAAGCAAACACACTAAAAGACAAGTAAATATTTAATACTGTATAGACTGCAAGACTAGTTAGTGGGTCTCAAGTGTACATCTTGCCGGTTACTAGTTGTCTTCAGTTGTTTTGTGTTTGTTTTTATTCATTGCCAAAAGTTCACGTTTGTGCAATAAATTTGTACGACTTTTCGGCGTGATAGTAGTTTTGTTGATCCAATTTTTACCATACTTTATTTAGTAGTTTCGTATTATTACTTCTCCTTGAATGAAAAATAGGATGCTAAAAAAGTTTTACTTTTATCTTTTTGACTTGGACACTATAAAATAGTACAAAATTGCTAATATAATTAGCAATAATATCAAAATTATTTTCAATTTAACAGAAATATTATCGAAACAGAATGATGTGAAAAGACTCAAATGCTATAAAGTGAGAAAAACTTGCTAGCAATGACGTTCTTACTCTTGGAATAGCTAAGGAACATTTTGATGTTGCACATAAGCAGATAAGAGATTCTTTCTTGCTAGGCGGAATTTCTATTATCGGACAATTCTCCAAAGCTTATAAGATGTTCGTTTGAAAATGTTTGGCCTGTCAATAAATAATTTTAATTACACCGCGTAAAGATTCATTAAGGTAGGGCTATTCGAAAAAGAGCACGGACGGTAAACAATAATATACTCAGCGGCAAAATTAACGCATAATTTATAAAATTGTAATTTTTGTTTGAACAAATAAATTATTTTTTTTGTTAGTACCTAAAAACAAATTTCAGTATTTGAATCATAAAATAAAATCTAAGCAAGCGTACTTCAATGTTTCTTATATCAGTTTAATTTTGTTGATAAAAAAGTGTAATCGTTACAATTTAAATTTATGTGTTAAAACTTGTTATTTCGTTTGTGTTTCTTTCCATTTGAATTTTTTTGTTGTTTATATTATTGTTTAAAACATTTTCTTTATTATGGCACCTTTAAATCGTGATGATGCTGTAAGAGCCGCGACATTGATTCAAGAAGGAAAAAGTGAGCAGTATGTAGCAAATCTTCTTGGAGTAAATCAATCGACTATCTCCCGACTTTCTAAACGTCTTCAGGAGACTGGTGATGTAAGAAGGAGACCAGGGCAAGGAAGGAAACGAGCAACTTCGGCGATAGATGATCGATTTTTAACATTAAATTCTCTACGTGATCGCACTCTGACTGCAATAAAATTCTAGGGCATGCTTGATACAACTCGGGGTGTACAAGTTAGCGAAAGAATAGTTTGATGAAGGTTGGGAGAAGCCGAACTTCTTCATCATCGAATAGCTCGGCTAGCTTTTTGTCGTCGTCATGCGAATTGGGGAATTGATGATCGGCGGAGAGTGCTTATCAGTAATGAATCGCGGTTTAGTATACAAGGTACAGATGGTCGCCAGAGAGTGTGGAGGCGACCAGGTGAACGTTTCGCCGACTGCGCGATTGTAGAGAGAGAGACCTGTGATGATATGGGGCGGCATTTCTCTAAATGGGCGTACAGAACTTATCACCCTTAATAGACCAGTTCTAAATGCTCACAGATACATTGAAGACATTCTTCAAGACCAGGTAGTGCCATTTGCCACAGGAATCGGCGAAAATTTCCTTTTAATGCAGGATAATGCGCGACTCCACGCAGCAGTTATCGTTAGTAACTTTCTTGATAAGATTGGTATGCGCTGTCTGGTCTGGCCAGCGTACAGTCCCGACTTAAATCCTATAGAGCATAGGATCAAATGGGAAACCCGCTGCAGAATAGGAGACCGCGTATACATACCATAAATGAACTTCTGGAGGCTCTGCAAGAAGAAAGGGAAAATGTCTACCCAAATTTCGTGCAAACTCTAATTGAGAGTATGCCACGGCACACAGTGGTCTGAGCCGAACATTTAGGGGGACAAAAGTCAAAGAAGTAAGTAGAATGGGTGATGGTTGGTGTATAACGGTAATTTGGGTCCCTGATTACTCAGATCTGACAAATTCAAAATGGCGGACATGACAATAAAAAATAACAAGTTTTTCACATAATTGAGTGTACATGATATTTTTAGATACTCGCTTTCAAATTATAAGTGTAGCGTAAAAAACATAAAATGGCGGAACAAATATGGCGCACATAATTGCAAAACTTATTTAATTTGCTCAATAAAAAAACAATTGAATAATTAAATAAATAAACCAATGTAGAAATAAATGAATAAATGTTTTTAAAGATGTTGACAGAATTATTTATTAAATCGATTCCAATATTAATAGAGATTTTACTTTGTCAGTAAGTTCGAATGGATTATTAACGGGAAATTTGCGCAAACATGAAGCCAAAGGATCTGAAGATTCTAACAATCTATAAAACAAATCGAGATTGGTTTCGACGCGAGGATATAATAATTAGTTAAAAGTTAAATGATTAATTTATTAAAATTGTAAGAAGATCCTTAAATTCAAATAAGTGTCAGAAATTTTATTGACAACTGTTGATATAAATCATAGCATAGTAATCTATGACCGATATTTGAGAATAAAATTTAATAAAGAATTGTCATTTTAACATCTATAGTCCAGTCACTTTATACATTCACCTCTAAAAAAATCCAACTAAAGATTTTCCTTCGGAATTCTCTTTATTTCGGCGTCAAAATCAGTCTCTCAAAAGTTCATAAAGCCAACTGGACTGCTACAGAAGTTACTGAAGATCAAAGGTCACGAAGATCAGTTTTTCTCAAATATCTTAAAAACTATTAGTTCTACGTAAATTTTGTATAGGACCTTTTTTGTATAGACTTAGCTCATCAACAAATTTTATAACGACGAAAATTAACGTAAAACCAATAGTTTACGAGATATCTAAGTAAAACTGATTTTCGTGATTTTTGACCTTCTGTAACTTCTGTAGCCATCCAGTTGGCTTTATGGACTTTTGAGGGACTGTTTTCGATGCCGAAATAATGAGAATCCCAAAAGAAAATCTTCAGTCGGATTTTATTTAGAGATTTGGCCTTTTTTTGTATAAAGTGACTGGGCTATCTAATCTAAAATTATCAAAATCTGAAATTTTGACATCATAGTACTTTTCATTTGTGAACCCATTAATAAAGACTATAAAAATAAAAGTTAAGATTATTACAATATGTATGGATGTTACATAGACACACGATAAGACGATATTGCACCGAAAAAAAGTTTTGATTTACTATAACTTTTAAATAGGCAAGTAAAGGCAAATGAAACTTTGCATAATTTATAGATTTTTATGTGTACTTTTAGTTACCATAGACATTATTCCATAACTAAGCCTAACAAATTGATGCGAGACCTTAAAACATATATGATGCAAAAAATAATGAATAATTATAACTTTTGTAATGTTATTTTAAAATTTGCACTAAATCCGCCCCTGTCTTTCAATTTCGTTCAGATATTTGTTTTCTTGACGCGCAATATTGGAATTGTTTCATTAAACGAATGTTTGTTACAATGTGATTTCTATTATCAGGTTTCTGGGAATCTTAGTCGCAAAAAAATTAAAGTCGCACCGTCTCGATTGAGCCAGGTTTAAGCTGGTAAATCTACAATGGGAATTTTCCACTGTCTCATTAGAATATCCATATTTTGACCTATTAGGGTGTGCATCCGACTTTTTAACCCCACTTCCGTAAGTACTAACTGCGTAACAAAGAACGCAGAGGTAGGGGATTACGTTGATAGCTGTTGACTTGAACCAACGTGTGGTAATTTTCTGCGTCTACCTCTACATCCCCTAATTGGATTCAAACCAAATTAAGTGAAGCGATTCTCTTAGCTAGAAAAGAGATCGGACTGAAGAAATCGTAATTTCTTCGTGTCAGAGACTCGTAATAGTCGCGGAAGAAAGTGGTTTGTTTACCAACAGCAACGCTTATAAATTTCGTTATCGTGGGGAATGTATAACCCAAATATAAGTACGCTGGTGTCCTCCAGGAAGTAGAAATTGTAGAGGGTAGAAACGCAACAATTTTGGTTCTGTTGGTGCAACGTTAAAGGGTCTGTCGAGAACAGAAACTTCCCGCCCCGTAAAGCGTCGATCCGTGTGTTTTACATCTTGGAAGCTCCGTGATCCGAATGAATTAAGTAAACTTAAAGAGCGTTTGAGACTCAAAGTGGTTTTAGTTATTTTTAAAGTTTGTGTATAAATACTTGGATGTTGTTTTTGTGTTTTAGGCTATTGTTTATAACAGTGATTGTTCGTTGAAATCTAAGTTCCCTTGAACATTGGTGAACGCAAAATTTTGGGTCGAATACCACGTGGATTAGCTGCTATCGTGGAAATCAGAGACCTGCATATAACATCTGGAAGGAAGATTGCCATTATAGTAAGAAAGACCTGTTTTGTTTTGTTATTTGAGTTCTTATAATTGTTTTATTTGACAAAGACTAGGAGAACGTGGAATTTGTGAAATATTCCATATGAAAACCATGCTTAGGCAAGATTAGTTTCGATTTTCTCATTAAATTATAATATTCACGATCAATATTTTTTAACTAATTTGTAATAGGAACGTTCCCAGGTAACTTTAGCTGGTGTTGATTAAATTATTGCAATATGAATAATAACTTTTGACTACTGTTTTTTTGTTATTAGATATAAGGTTTATTTGTTGCTATTTCAAAATGTTCTTTTTGTTTATTGTAGTAACTTGTTTTTTTTACTTTTATTTTCTTATTTGTGTATCAACTTTGTTCTCCAGTGAAGAAATTAATTCATACCCTTTATTGATATTCTTTTGTAGTGTTATTTTGTTATTTTTATATTCTTGTTTGTGTGTATTTAATCCATTTTGATTATTGTTTTGATAAATATAAGAAAGGTCGATTATTTACGTTTTGTGTTTTTTTTGTAAGTGGATCTCTGGTCCAAATAAGCAGCGTTAATTTCGTTATTTTGTTCGTTTGGCTATTAAAAAGCACGGTGGTGCTTAGTCCAAATTTCGTTTATAGACTTGATACCTTTGTTCAAGAGAGAAGTAAATATCAGTTTGGTATTTCTTTCTTGTTCTTTTTTTTTTGAAAAAGAAGGAAGTCTTCAGAGGATTTCCTTGTCAAAATTGGTTAAGATAAATCAAGTGCTTATACAGTGTTTATACAGCTTTTTTGTTTGTGTTGAGTCTCAATTGTGAAACGCTAAAGCGAGTTGTAATAAAGCTTCCACGAGGTAAGTTGCACACAGGGTGAGGTTTCGCAAGAAGCCTATATACAGGGTGTCGGATTCACGAGTAGTCGCGTGACCGACCATCAGAACCCTTCGATCTACGACTGCTGGTGCCCTCTTTTACGACCATCTATTAATTTAATAAGAGTTTTGGAAATCAGTAAGCTTCTCTTTGTGAGAGATTAGTCAAGTTTATTTGAGAATCCACCCCATCTGCGGCATGAGCTACGGGATTTAACATCTTCTATTGGTCTGGACGGGACTTGTGCATACTTTTGAGCATTTTCCCGTTACACTTTATATTAAAATTACACAGTTAGTATTCATAAAACTAAGTATATACGCACAATTACAGACTTACCAGAGCTTATCGATACCATGATATACACAGGTGGCAAACCAAAACACAATGAAAGCGTTCAGAACAGATACGTGTTTTTCGAGTCTTGTATTTGATAACAGCGTTAAAGTATTTTATCGGTCGTTTTATTTTTGTCAATTGCAGCCCATATTTTGTAATAATGTACCTAACAATAATATATACAACCATATTTATAAACAATTTGTAATTTTTTAATAATTATGTGCGCCATTTTGGATCCGCCATTTTGAATTTTACAAACTTAACCTTAAATTCTTAATCATACATAGGTGTATACCTATGAAATGAGACTTTTTTTTCAATTTTAAACGTTTATTAACAAAAAATGGTTACAAATTTAATCTTCAAAATAATAGCCATCGCTAGCGACACATTTTACCCATCTCTCGGGCAATTTGTGAATGCCGCGCCAAAAAAATTGGCCGTCTTTGGCCGCAAACCAATCATCGAGCCATTTTTTGGCTTCTTCGTGAGAATTGAAGCGCTGCTCGGAAAGTGCGTGGTCCATCGATGCAAACAAATGATAATCGGAAGGCGCCAAGTCTGGTGAGTAAGCCGCATGCAGCAGCGGTTCCCAATCGTACGTCTCCACCAATTCCCGGGTCGCTCTTGTTCGATGTGGTGGTGCATTGTCATCAAGAAAAATTACTTTGTGACCCCGATCGGCATATTCTGGGCGTTTTCGGTGTATAGCGCTGTTCAAATCGGCCAATTGTCGTTGGTAGCGTGCACCGTCAACTGTTTCACCTGGTTTTAATAGCTCGTACCAAGTCATACCATGCTGATCCCAGAAAACACACAGCATTGCCTTGCGGCCGAAGCGATTTGGTTTGGCCGTTGATTTTGGCTTGTGGCCGGGCGGACCATACGATCGTTTACGCTTGGGATTGGAGAAATACACCCGTAACGATTCGATGCAAAAAAGACTTCCTTTTGAACCGGGAGAGCAGCATTTCACAAGTGGTTTTTCGGTTCTCTTGCTGCCTTTCAGTCAGTTCATGCGGCACCCATCTTCCGACCTTTAAAATCATGCCCATGTCTTTCAAACGTTTGCAAATGGTTTTTTGGGTCACTCCCAACTGCTCTGCCATCATTTCTTGCGTTTGACCATCATCTTCATTCAACAATGCTTGCAATTCGGTGTCCTCAAACTTTTTCGGTGGCCGGCCACGTTCCTCGTTCTCCACGCTAAAATCACCACTTCGGAATTTTTCAAACCACCTGAAGCACTGTGCTCTGCTTAGAGCATGTCCACCGTAAGCTTCTATAAGCATTTGATGAGCTTGAGAAGCGTTTTTCTTCAATTGATAACAGAAAATCAACGATGTCCGCAAATCGTAGTTTGAAGGCACGAAATTCGACACTTTTAAGAGCGAAAAAAATGCGTTGTTGTATGAAACATCACAAACAATGAATTGAATATTGTTGACAGATGACAGACGAAAAAAATAAGACATTTGGGACAGTTTAAAAATACTCCTAGCGACATCTGTGGTCTAATAGCTGAAAGTCTCATTTCATAGGTATACACCTGGTAGACCCGAATAACCTTTTTATGCACCAATCATCACCCATTTTACTTACGTTTTTGACTTTTGTCCGCCTAGATATTCCGCACAGACCACTGTGCGGCAACTTCAAGCAGTTATACGAGCACGAGGTGGCCACACCAGATACTAATTGCCGTTTTATTTCATTTAATGCTTTCATTTACATTGAATTCTTCAAATTCAAAAATTCATGTTTAAAGACAATTAACATTAGAAAAATAAAAACAGTGTCAATTTAACCAA
>VTPC01084614.1:0-21151 GCA_011009095.1 Ignelater luminosus | reverse complement strand
TTGAAGGGGATAACATTGTTGTTTGAAAAAAATAAAAACTTTGGTTAGTATGAAATCAGTCTCATTACTTTTCTCACATACCTCGTACATATATTGCTTATTGTCGTTGACCTGCGTACTGAATGTGTTTGATTCCACAAATTCGAAATCCCAGTAGAACTATAACATAAAAAACGTCCACTTGGTTGCTGTGTACCCCCTGTTGAGCGTCTTCAAAAAGATGTCCAGTTTTCGATTTAAAATCGACCAGAGAATTTATTAAGAACTATTTTAGCAATCGCAAATACAATAGAGGGGAATTCGAATGGCTTGGCGCAAGTGTGTAGGCAGTTATGATGGTCTAGAATAAATCAGATGAAGCTCCAAGACCATCTGCCATTAAATTTCCTGAATTCACTTATAAATCGGACCAAATAGATTTATATAACACAACTATTTATTAAGGTTTTAAAATGCCTCATAAACTCTTTATCACAGATAATAAAACAATTCGTGAACGATTATTAAAAAACGTAAAAAACCGGAGCAAAGCGGATGTGTGTTCTAGAATGCGACCCTAAAGTAGAAAAAACCAAAAATTAAAACTCAATAAACATCCTTTATTCTAGGACAGCTTGACAAAAAATGTCTTGATACTTACAAGGTCTTTAAAGAAAACCCCCTACAGCTAGATGAAACAATAAAAAAGATTCACCATCTTTTTGAACTCGGTTTTACACGGAAACCTACAGAGGGTGAAACTACATCTATTTATAATGTAAATGAAATGGTCGAAATAGAGGTACTAAATCCATTACTTGAACAAACACCTAAAAAGGATAATGTGGAAATGCTGGAGGAAGGAGAAGTAGAGCCGAAAATTCAGCTCTATAATCAAACTAGAGATATTTGGACCAGAGTACCAAAATGACATGGAATTGTAGTAAAACAATACAGAAAAAGTGCGGATGTTTTGGTAATCAAAAGATCCAGCCAAGTGTCAAAATTTGATTAGCGTGGAATATGTGTAATACCAGGTGAAGCAACTGGGCAAGTTTTAGGAACTTATCATTTTCGCATAGCATTACTACCAACTGATGAAATGAGAATTGTGTTAGACAAGCTTGAAGCTTTTCATAAAGAATGTATGAATAGATACAGATAAGTTAATCTAAAAAGCTCAAAATACTATATTGTTGTGTTGTAAATTTATAATAGTCTTTAAAACTAAATAGTCTTTATGTACGGTTATAAAACTTTTACAAATTTTTTATTTGTTAGAATACTCACAATATCCCTTGCCTACCCTCTAAGACAGCCGACTAAAGAGTTAGTCGTGGCGTAACAACCTTCTTTGATTATTTGGAGTGAAACAATTGTTACAACTGCCTTTTAGTTTTTTTAAATGAAATACTTTAAATATAAGTGCTGACTAGGAAAGTAATCAGTAACAACTAAAAACTGATTTTTCAATTTTCTAAATTGATGAAAACATAACCTTAATATTTTATCTAGTTTTAATTACTTTACAATTACAACACTTTTGTCAAATTTGTAACATTCATGTGTAAGTACTCTCCTGGTAAGGAAAATTAACATTAATTATTAACAAATAATTAAATCTTGATTGTTGTAGACCAAATTTCTTTTAATTAAAAAATTTTTTGAGTATTTTCCTTAATGTTTTGTTTATTATTATTTTAAGACTTTCTTATTCATCCGACATAACTTTAAGGAATAAAGCAGTTAAACATGAGTCGATTTGATGATGTGACAAATGAAAAACATAATTTGTAAAACATTTGCCACAAGCGAAACAAGTGTAGGTAAACAAAAAATAATTTATCGAGGTCTTTTCTCGTTATTTAACGCGACGTGCGTTGTTTCATTTAATTTGCAGTCATTTGCTACTTTTAATAATCAACTGCGAAATTACACAGACTAATAGTGAAAGAGACTCTATCGACACATTTTGCTTTTTTTAAAATAATGAGAATAATCTAGATAGTACTGAGAAACAAGAAAAATAAGAAATGCAAAACATACCTGATTATAGAGATAGAGAATTGCTAGATATATTATGAGCTATAAAAATATTACGCTACGATAAAAGGAATTTAAACAAAGTGTAAAAATGAATGGTGTAGCTCGATAACAAGTCACACACTACATGCTTGTCTTATAATCTTGATAAAACATGATTAAATCAACTAGCTTGCTATCAATTGCTGCATCTGATAGTCTGTAAGGCAGCCGACACAATGGAGAAAACTATTGACTTACTTTTTTTTTGCTTATTTAGAGTAAACTAGTTGTTTGCCTCAAAAAGTAGGTAATTAGCAAATTAAGAACAATAGCGACCGCAGGATCCACTTTGAGGCACTGCTTGTTTTATGGGTAGCCAGGAATAATTCTTTTTTCTAAGTTTGCGTAATGAACCCTATCTGAAATGACTGAATCGGAAGCTTAGTTTAAGTCAATAAACTTACTATTAGAAGATATCCAGACTGTTAGTCTTAATGTATTTAATACTGTCACATTAAGTCTACTTACCTTTTATGAGAGTCTACTGGCATATTTTATCTTCTACACCCCATCCCTTAGGTGGAACCGCGCCATAGGCGTAGTTGCTAGCATCACTTCTGATTGTTGTAGAACCGAAGCAGTAAGGTATTCAAAATATCAAATAATTGTTGTTGTTTTGGGCTCGAATTTTAAATAGCATTCTACGTGTGAGTTTGCAAAGTGGTCAAGAGATCTCAGCAAAATTCCCAATGCCCTCAGGATCAATCTGAATTTCTTTGGGAATAATCAACTGTCCTAAGTGCTTTATGTGTAAGCCGTAAAAAGTACATTTTTACGAATGTGACTTGAACGATACCAGAAGTACTATTATTAAATCCTTCTGGTATACGAGCACAAAAACTATATTATAAATAAGTTTTTGAAATGTTCGACATACAGAGATACCGATCTTGTCTCAATCAGTTCTTTATATGCCTACTTAATAGTAACCCAAAAGTAAGTATATGGTACTCATACAAAGTTATTTTAGCAGCATGAAGAAGATCGTCCATTCGCGGATGCGGGTAAGCAGAGTTTACGGTAACACAACCGGAGCGGCCCATGAACTGCAACTCTTCTAACGATTTATCAAGTCAATTTGTATGCTTGCTAGAGATATACGGTAAGGAGGTACGGGTATTTAGAATTTCATAAAAAATATGTCCAACCACATTTTGGTTTGAATCCACAACAACAACGTGCTACCTCTAAACTCCAAAAAAGCTTCTGTTGTTATATCAACACGCAGAATTCCGAAAATTGGATAGACAGTGATTTCTTGCAGAATAAACAATTTACTTGCATTGGTCTTGGGTATGGCCAACATTTCCACAATAGATAAACTTAGAATTTAACATTTTTAGACAAAGTTGAATCTCGTTCTGAGATGAGTCTGGCCTGAGTCAGCAAATTTAAACTTTCTATTATTTTTTTCTTTAAGTCGTTTGTTGGGTAACTATAAACTATATCTACGTCTTTTGGTACATAGAGTACTCGAAGGTATGTAGCACGCGCCTGCCAGACAAAAAATCCGTGTTCTAATGAAAAAAGTTCTCTACATTCTTGAAATGGAAGTAATATACTTATAGCGTCTTTCCAAAACGTTGTAGTGGCCTTTACACTCTGCCACCATATAGCAGCAAATCCTTCCAAAAGCATAAGCAATCCTTTAAGAGCATTAGCATCTGGTACATGCATGCAATATTTATTTTTTACGGTATCAATAAAAGTTTTCACATTGTTACTGTTTTACATTTGAAAGCGTACAGTTCGCAAGAGTTTCACTTGTCACTTCTGGTTGGAATTCTATAGTAAGAGCTTCTAGATTTCAAATTCGCAGGTTCATCAAGTTCTACAATTACTGCTGAAACTGTTCATTCAACGCGGTAACCATATTTTAACCTTAATAGTGAAAGATTTATCAATGTGCAGTTTTGGGTTTCCACGGATAACTGATCGTGACTGCTGAGCCAGTAGTAACTTGTTTCTTTATCACTCGTGGTTTGGACAACAAATTAACCCTTATATCTTTGTAGTATTTATGCCTCTTCTGGCTTGGTTCTAGAAATATAGGGAACTGATAACTTTATCTAGAGAGAGGTCAAAACATAAGCTTACAGGAAAGTCACTTACAAGATCGGTAGAGAAAAACCCTGTAGAACATTCCGAGATAACACTCGGAAACGTTTAAGAACCAAACGGAAATACATGAAGTTTTTCCTCCTACAGGTTAACGTAAGAAAGAGGTAATAATCCAATATTTACTGATACACAAAACTTCCTAAAGAGTACAATTACTTCCAGGATTGTCTTAAACAAAATTAGTTATTTCAGAAGATTGTGCAATGTGCAATCATCAGATGGCCGAACTGTTAAAGTTTCAAGAAGTAATTAGATTAATTCCAACGTCAAATAGCAACAACAACACTTTATTATTTCTTTCACTACCCTCAACAGCAACTATAGGTTAAATGTCGGCCAATGGTGTAACGTCGGAGGTGTAGATTAGGGTTCGTTACAAAATTTATTTAACCGTTTTTACTTTTCAAACAGGTAAGGTTCCTTTTTGGGGCTGTACCTCATTATTTGTTATTAAGCTTAAGTGCTTTTTTATTGTTAAGCTTTAAATATGGTTTATGAAGTAAAATTTTGTTCACTTATTCTTTACGCCTACTATGTGTTAAAATAATAAAGACTGTCTTTTATGGTGTAAATACCGGAATTTTCTAAGAAATTATTTTTTGTTGTTTTTTGAAAATAGTTACACAATGAGCTGCAGCTGTATCCACTATAAAATTATTTTTCTTGGAAATTTTCTAGGGATTAGCAATTTCTAAGACTCAAAGTATTTACAACAATTATAATTCTAGTTTGATCCCAGTAAACATATCATTCAGTAAGGAAATTCTGCGTCGCGTCGGCGTCTTTAAAGTTACAATACCCACTTTTTTAAATTATTGGGCGGTTACTCACATAGCTTGCTAGAGATGGCGCTACGCTTAGCGCCAAATTCAAAAAAGATGAAAATAAGATTAGTTTCATTATAACATTCTCTTGTAATGACAGTTCTTCAAAGTTTCTTTTAAAGATTTCTTCCAATGTGCACATGTAGAAGAAGAAATTGTCGTGTGGCATATACAAATCTCCAAATATATTTCCATTTGCATTGAGGTTTATATTGCGACTGGGGATTGCATCTTCCTTCAGTCGATATTTTAATTTGGATTTATAATTACAGTCTTGAAAAATGCAAACTGCATACTCTGTAATAGGAATTTACATTAACTGCTCGTTTTAGCATATCAGTATTGCAAACTGATACCCATAATTTGCATGTGTAACAATCAAAAAATTAGTGTTTTAACAGTACATAAGAAATTGCAACTTATCTTTCAGGATTTGCAGGAAATCTAAACATCTTAATATTCGGAATTAACGAAGTAGATGTGCAGAACTTAACTGCACAAATATTACTCACGTTATCAATTTTTCTATTCATTCTACACACTAGAGTAATTTCCCAAAAATGTACAACTTTCACAGCATCAAACAAATAATCACGTACGTTAACACGGATAAAAAGAGAGGTTATGTACTAGTATCGTCCGTTTAGTGATCTGTTTCACCAACCTTGTAGTAAACAAACAACTGCGCTATCTAGGGACAAACAATATAATAACCGCCCAACTGCGCACTTGCGTAGAAAGAAATGGAGAGTGTCCTTACTGAATGATATGTTTACTGGGGTTTGATCATATAAACACTTTGTTCTACATTACTACTAATTAGACCCCAGAAAATTTTCCAAATTCCATAAACGAACATAATGCTCTCCCACAATATTTCGGGGTCTACTACTGATATTGTTACTTTTTATTTTCCTTTGTTACTATTTGTTAAAGCACTTTATGTTTGTATTATGCTAGAAACATGTAATTAGGGATATTTGCTTGAATACGAGAATAAAGCACAATAAAATAAAAATAAAATATTTGAGAATAGATCGGAATAAATTCTATAATTCAAGAAAATCTTCAATTTAAAAATAATATAATAAATTAAGTCCAATTAACCTGAAAATGCTTAAGATTAAAAAGAAGAAATGATTATACAGATAATTCTTCTAAAATTAAACATTTAGTAATTTAAGTAGGTTAAAAAATCAAGGTAAACAATATTAAAAAATACAATCAGGAACCAGAGTTAAAGCTGTTTAATAAATTATGTTCAACCATAAAAATAAAACAAGCTTCACACATTTATTTAATTTTACTTTGTTTACACAGTATAAGTAAGGTTAGAGGTAAATAAATAAATACTTTATACATAAAATTGTTTAATGTTAACATATTCCTTAAATGCAGATATCTACTGTAGTATTTTTTTTGTATAAATAACAATTTCTTTTCAAGTTGAAACTCCCAGCATATCTATGACGCATTAGCCGGACACCGCGGGTCATTGCTACCGGTAAGACGGCAGATCGCCAATAATAAGTTACTAACATAATTGACACAAGAAAAAAAGTAAAATCAAAATTTGTTAAAAACCATATACAAGGTAATAACTTATATTTTTCGCGTAGACCGTAAGAGATACGTAGATTAAAACAAAAGCTGCTCAGTATTTTGTTTTGTATTTTGCAAAAATACTACATATTTGGTGAAAACGAAAATACTTGTACTTTCTATAAGAAAAAAATACTAAAAAAGAATTTTATATAATTTGACATGGAATATAAAAAATAGTTTTGTTTTTACGTATATTTCTTTAATGAGACTCCTACTTGGTTTTGATGCTATCGAATAATTCGTTTAAAGTGCTTTTCGAGGCTGCAGTGTTTTATATAGTTACACTTTTCTTCTAGAAAGTTGTTGTACTACCAACATTTATTTTCATGGTAACCCCCGCATATATCTCTACTACCTATCATGTCCAAACTATTCAAGAAACTACTGATACCAAATTATCAGACATAACTATTCTGTTATAGATCAACTACCTAGAGTTACCAACAAGATACAGAATGCTCTGGAAGAAAAAAGTGTGCTTTTCTGTATTCTTGGACGTATCGCAAACTTTTGATAAAGGATGGTATAAAGGACTGTATCATAAATTAAATTCTATTCTTCCCAAACATTATACTGATATAACAAAATCATATTTAACCCACAAACATTTTAGGATTAAACAGGATAATGCCTATTTTAACCTCAAAGGAATAAAAGCGGGAGTTCTGCAGTGTAGTGCTTTGGGTCCAGTCTCTACCTTCTGTACACATGTGATCTGCTAGAATTATAAAATAACACAATAACTACTTTCGCCGATGACACTGCATCCTATGAGTGAGCGAAGATAATATTGAAACAACTAACAACTTGCAGAACGTATTCCATAAATTTTAAAACTGGTCTAAGAAGTGGAAAATCAAACTGAACAAAGACAAATCAGTTCAAATACATAGATTTTACTAATAAACAAATCGAACACATACCAATAATCGTAAACGGACATGAAGTTCCTTATGTTAACACAGCCAAATACCTTGGCCTCACATTGAACGGAAAGTTTCCCTAGAAAGCTCATATAAAGAAAAAAGAGAAGAATTGGGTATTAGGTACAAGAAAATTTATTGGCTCCTTGGAACTCCACGCTCTTGTATATTTATTGTGCACTTTTTAGCTATATAACAAAGTTTGCTGAAGCTGAAGAGATGCAATTCCGCCCTTCAATTAAATCTCAGGGTGTACATAAGAGGCATATCCCTTCCTGATATGTTTAGTGGCAGCAGCTGGGCTGGCTCTATCTCACCCTATCATAATTTATATATTAGGTTTCTGAATATCGGGATTCATGACCTAGCCAAACAGTCGAGGTCTGCCACCTTTCTTGAGTTAGCCAGTGTGTCCAGTGACAACACAAAACTGAGTTTGATGATGAGATTTAAACTATAACCCTAATTAAAACCTAACTTAAACCTAAAACAACGTATTAACAAACACCAAAGCAGATCTATGACCATTCTTACCATAAGTAAACATAAGCGGTAAGTATGTTATTTTTTATCTACTTGCAAAGTATGCTTCTACAATGTTATATATAATCATTAAGAAAATCTGGTACTATGTTACAGTTACTAAATGTTATGGTTTTCTGCATTGCAGATATAACGTTGGTTAAAACCCTCTCTTCTCTCTATTACTTTTGTTAGCTGCTTGGGGACTATGCCAGTGATTGAGATGATTATAGGTGTGATGGCGACCTCACAAACATTCCAAATTTGCTGTGGTTTTAGTAGCAGGTCTTAATACTTTGTACTTTTCTTAACTATACGAGGGCGGTTCAGTAAGTACCCGTGTTTGACGACAGAAGGCGTTCCTGAGGGAAGTTGGTGTTATCATCGTGTGCTGCTATCTATCAAACGACGGTATAACAAATTGCAGACTGATTGATAGGTTAGTTTGGATTTGACAGCCATTTGAGTAAGACGTGTTTCGTGATTTTAGCTAAGATGGAAAAAGAGCAGTATCGTTCGGTAATTCGCTTTCTGTTTTTGGATGGGAAAAAATGCGAGGAGATAAAAGCAAAGTTGGATGCTGTTTATGGGGACACTTCGCCATCTATGACCACAGTTAGATATTGGTTCAACGAATTTAAACGTGGGCGAACATCCGTTTTTGATGAGGAGCGACCAGGACGCCCGGCAGACGTGGTTACCGAGGAAATCATTCAAAAAGTCCACGACATGATTCACGCTGATCGACGAACGAAAGTGCGTGAAGTAGCAGAGGCCGTAGGTGTGTCGACCGGAACGGCAATTAATATTTTACATGATAAGTTGGCGATGAAAAAATTGTCGTCGCGATGGGTGCCGCGATTGCTAACGGTGGACAACAAACGGATGCGGCTGTTAACTTCGAAGCAGTGTTTGGAGCAATTTAAGCAAAATCCGAAGGAGTTTTTGCGTCGAGTTGTCACCGTTGATGAAACCTGGATTCAACATTACACACCAGAGACTAAGCAACAATCAAAACAATGGATTTCTCCCGGTGAATCTGCTCCAAAGAAGGCGAAGATGGTTCCATCGGCCGGAAAGGTCATGGCGACGATTCTTTGGGATGCGAACGGCGTCATCCTCGTGGATTTTTTAGAAAAAGGAAGAACGATCACTGGACAATACTACAGTGAGTTATTAGACAGCTTCGACAAAAAATTGAAGGAGATACGGCCGCATTTGGCGAAAAAGAAGGTGCTGTTTCACCACGATAACGCACCAGCACATTCATCCGGAGTTGTCGCCGCCAAACTGCATGAATTGCGTTATGAATTGCTGCCGCACCCCCCGTATTCACCCGATCTGGCTCCCTGCGACTTTTTCTTGTTTCCTAACATGAAGAAATGGCTCGCGGGAAAAAAATTTAGCTCAAACGAGGAAGTCATCGCCGAGATAGAGGCGTATTTTGGAGAGTTCGACAAATCCTATTTTTTGGAGTGGTTAAAAAATGGCAGGAACGTTGGGAGAAGTGTATATTTCTAAAAGGAGACTATGTTGAAAAATAAAAAAAAATTTTTGAAAAAAATTGTGTCTTCATTTCTAACACGGGTACTTATTGAACCGCCCTCGTAGTGCCTTCAATTTATAGATGTTAACGGATGTATTACTCTTTTTTGTTTGTCAAATAGAGTAATGTCAGGCCTGCTATGCTGGATTGTCTTGTCGGTAGGTATTATTCTGTCTTGATACAATTTTGTCTTCTCGTCCTCTAGAACCGTTTCTGACTTATACTTGTAATAAGAGAGTAGACCAATTACAACTCGAAATTCTACTTCTAGCGATCAATGTATTAGCTTGGCTACTTGATTACGTAGCATTTTGTAGTGACTTCGTACCATTGCAGAACATCCTGACGTATACGATGGATATTTTCCGATCCTTGATTGCATCTATGGCAGATATCATCATCATCCTTCAGGATGTATTTCAAATAATTCTTGGTCTTGGATCACAATTATAAAACTTTCTGTTTCAACAATGTGTTTGATGCTCGTTTGTCGATATGTACGTATGTGGTTGTGACAGTTCATAAATGTGTTTCTCATTAGAGGTTTTTTGTTTCCAAGTTTGAACCATTTCCTAAATAAAGTCTGTCTACAGCTGTTTTCGAGTGATGGTAATTATTTTGAGTAAGCAGATTAAAAGATTTTTCTTTATAGATTCAATAGTTCTGTTTTTGGCCATCTTATGATTCCAAACTAATAGATGAGTATAGGGATCTCAAAGCATAAATAGCTTTTAAGAGATTTTAACAGATTAGTTTTGGCCAATTTTTCGATATGCGTTGGCAAACTTTATTTTAATTTGTGTATTCTACAGGGTGACCCGTAAATGCCAATAAAGCTTTAGGTAGCAGCCTTCCTCAATCTCTTAATATGCCAAAATTGAAAACACGAACGCTGCTGCAGGTAAATACAAAATTATTCAAATGCAGAAACCAAAGTGTCGCAAAACATCAAAGATTTATCAATTTTATTCCAGTGATAATGAACCATAAAATTTTCAAAACTTGAAAGAATTGCTGGCAATTAATTTCATCGAATTTATCAGTACACCCAAAACTTGCATGTTACTCATACCTTTTGTGGTAAGAATTCAATTTTTAACAGCATTTTCAAAAAGAGAAATCTGACAGTTCTGTGCTTTATCAAGGGTAATTGTTGTTTCAACAGATTCATTTGCTGAATTGGTAATGGCTTCATTTGAATTCGATTTTTTGGTTTATGTTTATTTAGTGTTAGAGACGTTAACTTATGACCACTTGTACAAGAAAACTAAGCTGAGGAAAAATTTTTTTTTGCCGCTTTGCAATAAGCACTCATAGAAGAAGATGTTTACCTGAAGCTTTATTGGCATTTACGGGACACCCTGCATATAAGCTGTGAATGCTACACCCTTAAATACTTGTAAGTATTGTTTGGTTTCTAAACTTAAGTAGACTGGCTCTGTTTTACCTTTGATGATGGATATTGTTTTACACTTATCAACTTCAAACTGCATGCTTATGTCGTTAGAAAACTTTCTGGTATTCTAATCAAGTGTTGCATTTGATTGTTTGTACTTTCAAAGAGTCTAATATCGTCTATAAACATTAAGTGCGACAGCTTTATCTTTAGGTTCGTGCCTCCTTTTATTTAAAAACACAAACAAAACCAAAAGAAACTTAATGTGTCCCTTTGAAATATTCTATTTCGTATGGTTATGTTAGTATTGGCAATATTTCAAATATGTAATTGCGTCTTCCACTAGTCATGGCGTATTTCAAGAATTCCCTTCTTACAGGTTTAACTTTCATTAGCTATTCCTGGAATACCGAATCAAATACTTTGCGATAACTTATGTAACGTGCAGGCTTCTTAGGGTATGCCTGCGTTGTCGCTATTAAATCAATATACGTAAATCTTTGCGGCGCGGCGGTTTTGCACATCTTTTGTTCTATATAATAAATATGTTGCTATCTATACTGTGCTTGTATAATCTGTCGGTAAGACATTAAGGGCGTTCCCAAGCAAACATAACTATAAAATAAATCTTCTTCAAATTTGAATATATACCTATTGTAATTAATGTTTTTTATACGTAGGAAAAGTTTCAATACCCCTTGCGGTACTAAATTTGTAGATTTTGGCTTTTAGAATTTGCATTTTTAACAGGAACCATACACCAAACTATGTTGAAACGTATGATTTATGATATAACAACTGTAGTTTTCTTAGAATTTTTTTGAAAAACTGAGAATAATTAATGGAAAATATGACAAATATTTTCCTGTAAAAAAAATTATAGCAAGCGTTATTGGTTTTATTTATAAAATACGTTGAAAGTGATTGTTTTCAACTTTCCTCACATAACTTATTGAATAGAAGATCACGATTTGACAACGTCGTACTACGCGGGGAGTTTTAAATACTATCAATGCACAGTAGTCCAGTCAACGAAGGGGTTATAGAGGACATGGAATGGGGGAGGATTTTCCTCTTGAGGAATGTGTTGGGGGTAGATAGGAGGCAAAGATACCAAAAGTCCTCGCCTCTAGCCCTGCCACTTCAGGGGCGAAGGGGGGTGGAAAGGTTCCTGTTCTCTGTTTCTTGCTTATAACTCGGAAACGGTGCGTCGTACTGTAAAAAGTATTCCTTACAAAATACAAGATAATTAAATTTCCTACAAGACTGTTTATATTCATGTGTTATAGTTTCCGAGATATTCGCCAGCGCAAATCGATAATTCTTAAAAAACTTTTTTTGCCTCACATTTTTCGTCGAAGTTGTCCTTCTAACTCCTCAGCCTTATGTTTTCGAAAAAGTCGCCACAGGAAGTTGCAGAGCATTACATTTCCTTCAGAAATATGTACAGTATTTACTAATGTATCTTCGACAGTAATTTGAAGTTTTCGGATAAATTTCGTGATTTCTCAAGAAAACTATACTTTCGTTATTATCGTTATTTATGTATTAAGAAACTGGAATTTAAGAAAAAAAAATTACCTAGCCTTGGCAAATTCCAGTCTCTTAATGACAAAAAATATGAGGCAAAAAAAGTTTTTTGAAAATTATCGGTTTTCGCTAGCAAATATCTCGGAAACTATAAAACAGAAAAAAAATAAATATAAACAGTCTTGTAGGAAATTTAATTATCTTTTATTTTGTAGGGAATACTTTTTACCGTACGACGCACCGTTTCCGAGTTATAAGCAAAAAATAAAGTTACCTAATACTTAATTTTATTATGTGATAGCTAGTTACGTTTGATTGTTACTGTTGCTTATTGTTATCAAAATGGTCGGTTTCATAGTCAATAAAGTTCTTTAATATGATTGGTTAATGATCTTATTCTATTTGATACTTTGTTATTTCTATAAACCTCAAATGCACGTGATTATTTAATTACTTTATACAATTAAGGTCACTTTTTACATCCTGTATTATCAAGATATAGGCATTATTTTAGAATTTCAAAGCACTTGGATTTGAAAAATTTAATAACGAGTTTTACTATTGAAACTTCATACAATAAAAAAATATCCAAAGGTGTAACGTTTCACTGTTTCCAATTAATACCTTATATTGCATTTTTATAATTTCTAAAAGCTTTATCCATCTCTAGGTCCATATCAAAATATTTGTTCTTTGCCCGCTTCTCTATTTATTATACTTACTTTGCGTGTCCCACATTTAATTTTGTCTAGGAATCGTAAGACAACTTCTTTTGTAGCATTCTATTTCCACTATTTGATTCTAGCCTCTTAAACTAAATGATAATACGTTTCTATCATTGTACCGATTTCAGCACTGTTCTAGTCTTACTTTTGTTTTGCACCTGTCAATCGTGATTCCAAAGCACAAACTTTGTGGAACCAATATATGGGAGAGGACTTGACACTTTCCGATTTTGAACGTTAGTCATTATTCCGCCAAACACTCTAGTCCAGCAATCAATGAATGCCCAAAAGCGGATTGTAGAGAGCATGGAATGAGAGAATTTTTCTCTTGAGGAATGTGTTGGGGGTAGTTAGGAAGCACAGATACTAAAGTCCCCGGCCCTAGTCCTGCCGCTTCAGGAGGAGAGAGGTGGAAAAGTCCCTGTTTTTGGTTTTCTGCTTATAACTCGGAAAAGTAAAAAGTACTCCCTACAACATAAAAGATAATCACATTTCTTACAAGACTGACTATATTCATTTTTTCCGAGATATGCGCCAGCGAAAATCGATAATTTTCAAAAAACTTGTTTTTGTCTCACATTTTTCATCAAACTTGCCCTTCTAACACCACAACCTTATCTTTTACAGAAAAGGCGTCAGACAGGAAGTTGTAGAGCATTTAGTCCCCTTTAGAAATATGTAATAGTTACTAATTTATCTTCTACAGGTCAGAGGTTACAGCAATTTGAAGTTTTTGGATACATTTTGTGATTTCCCAAGAAAAGTCAATAAATGCCCAAAAGGGGGTTGTAGAGGAATTCTTTTCTTGCGAAATATGTTGCGAGTAGGAAGGAGGCAAATATACTAAAAGTCCCCGCCCCTAGCCCTGCCGCTTTAGAGGGAGGTGGCGGAATGGTCCCTTTTGTCGGTTTTTCGCTTATAATTCGGAAACGGTGCGTCGTACGGTGAAGACTATTCCTTACAAAATAAATTCTTAAATTCCAGTTTCTTAATACATAAATAACAATAATAACGAAAGTATAACTTTCTAGAGAAATCACGAAATTTATCCGAAAATTTCAAATTGCTGTAACTTCTGACCTGTCAAAGATAAATTAGTAAATATATATATTTCTGAAGGATATGTAATGCTTTACAACTTCCTGTCTGACGAATTTTCCAAAAACATAAGGCTGAGGAATTAGAAGGACAACCCCCTTTTGGGCATTCATTGACTTTTCTTGAGAAATCACGAAATTTATCTAAAAACTTCAAATTGCTGTAACTTCTGGCCTGTAGAAGATAAATTAGTAACTATTACATATTTCTAAAAGGGACTAAATGCTCCACAAGTTCCTACCTGACGACTTTTCTGTAAAACATAAGGCTGAGGAGTTAGAAGCACAAGTTTGACGAAAATGTGAGGCAAAAAAAAGTTTTTCGAAAATTATCGATTTTCGCTGGCTAATATCTCAGAAACTATAACACATAGAAAAAAATGTATAGAAACAGTCTTGTAGGAAATTTAATTATCTTTTATTTTGTAAGGAATACTTTTTACAGTACGACGCACCGTTTCCGAATTATAAGCAAGAAACCAAAACCAGGGGCCTTTCCACCCCCCTCACCCCTGAAGCGGCAGGGCTATGGGCGGGGACTTTTAGTATCTTTTCCTCCTAACTACCCCCAACACATTCCTTAAGAGAAAAATTCTCCCCCATTCCATGTCCTCTACAATCCGCTTTTGGGCATTCCTTGACTGGACTACAACTGATTTTAATAAATGCGTGTAGTTCCCAGATATTGAAAACATTATAGCGGGGAACACCCGCTATAATAAATTTATAACAAAAAAACTATTACATTTGGGGCGTTCATTCGCCCGGTTAAGAAGGTGGGTTCTGAAGAATAACGGACACTTACTTTACTTAATATTTTAGCTGCTTTATTAACAAAAATTATTAACTAAGGATTACATTAAGGAATAGTTGATAAAAATGTTAAAAATACTTCTCTATAAAATAAATCAAAATTTGAAAAGTAAAAGTTATAGATAATTTAATATCAACACCACAGGCGCGTAACCTTCGGTTAGCTAACCTTGGATCACACAAATTGAACAATAAATTTTTAGAACTATTTATAAATGCAAAGAAACATTATGAATTTATGTTCTTTAACTGAATCTTATTTTGTGAATTGATAAATAAACAATTAATATTACAGGAATGAGGGACTTCTGTTATGAGGGATGTAGGAAAGAACGGAAATTAATTAGGAGAAATAAAATTTTATATATATATATATACAGTACTCAGGCCTCACAAATGTGCATACAAAACACATTAAAATTCATACTTTAATAAATGGAAATAAATTTCAATAAATATACCCAGGAGTTTCCAAAGAAACGTAACAACATATAACAAATCAAAATATTTATTAGTATTTAACATAAACAAATAGCATATTAATATAAAATATTAATTTATTTTAATACATTAGTATATAATTAAATTTAAATCAGTTTCATTTTTAAATGGTCTCAAACTTTAGCAATAATTTCTTTTTTTTTGGTGATTTGTACTTTCTCATTATTTTTTTTGTTTTGAACATTTTAATTTTAAGTTTGATTTTTAAAGTCTAAGACTTTAGTAATAATATCTTTTTTTCTTGGTTATTCGTATTTTCTTATTATCTAATTTCTTGGTAAACAATTGCGCAATAGCTTCTTTACCTCCATCTTTATATATTTTATTAAGCTGCTACATGAAATATATTTAAAGCTAATTTCTTGCACATATTATTCATAGAAATAATATCGAATAAATCAGTCAACAATAGTAAATTAAACTTAGTTTTATCTGAATTAAATAATTTCTCTAAATAATAGTTACAGTTTTTATTCATGAAGTCGTTGTTAATCTTAGTTCTCTGTTGAAAATGTCAAAATTTGACTAATATGAATCATATATGAATGTAACGTTGCCAGATTGAAAAAATGACTCAGTAGGATTATTTTTTTATTCCAGCGCATAAGCGACGGGGAGAAAAAGAACGCTGCTCCTTGGGAACGTCTTTAATCAGTAATGGAGTTAGTTGATATTTTTGACTATAAGGGTGTAGGTTACTGGTAGTCTTTTCAGCAGTAGTTGTACAGAGTGTCTATTCCAGGAGATTTTCATTTCGGGTGTTTTTATTATTTTAACTACTTTATCAGTTGTTAGTTCTCTATTCTGCATTTGTTTCTCTTTCTTTCTCTCATATTAAAAGGATACTTCCACAGTACATTCCAAGCGTCAAACATGCTGCGGTTTTCCTCTAAGAATTGACATTCAGAATCATTCAATGTCTTTAAAATTTTGCAGGGTTATTAAGGAAGCCTGATTACAATTTTCTCTAGTATTACATTTTTGGAAAAATTACTTTTTAAGAAATTATTTCATTTCAAGAACTTTATCTATGCATTTATCTGCTTTATGAATTATTACAGTGTGAGTAAATTATACTAATAATATAGTTGACTCACATTTTTAACCCCACAAATGACCCGAAACTAAAAACTGCTTTAACATATATCCGCTAAAACTTAATTAAATATGAACATCAACTTCTTATTCTCATTTGGTCATATTTAATTTAAAAAGATTTAGGGAATACTATATATTAAAGCAGTTTTTAGTTTTAACTTATAATGTGGGATTAAAGTTGTAAGTCAACCATACTATAATATATAATTTACTCCCAACCTAATAAGTCATAAATCCAATATTGTTATAATTTATTCATTGGTTTCAAAGAATGGATAAAGTTCTTAATCAAGAGTTAAACTTCATTTGGTGTTCAGGTTGTGTTTTTATTCTTTTCCTTAATAAACAGTGGTTTATTTATCCAGAAACTAATACAATTAAAAACGGTTAAATACTTTATCCTATTACGAACTGAACTCCCAATCGCTAGACTGATTTTGATTGCAAGAAGTTCGTGAAAGACTGAATTCAACGATAGAATCACACTGCGATATGTGCGAAAGTAAAGGTTTTGATTTCTACAAATAATATCTATGTAGATTCTCAAATTATTGATGTAAATACTGCTGCAGTGGAAGGCATTATAAGTATAGGTGGAAGATACTATAATTTGAAAGAATTCCTATCTAGTATCGAAATAGTATGAGTTCGAGAATGTTTGACAACATCATGAGAAAGTATGGAATGGTTAGGAAAACGCGGCGCAGCATGCAATAGAAGAAGCTGACAAAAAAAAGCTCTCTATACCATCGAACATGGAGAAGTTAATGCAGAGGGTGTACCTTGCATGACTATGATCGCTGATTGATTTGGAGCAGCTGCCATTGTAGCAAGACAATTTAGAGAAGTTTTATATTTGGGGGGTTAAAAATAAATATTGTACTATTTGCTCCACATCTCGTAACAAAAATGAGGGCCCACACGAGCACAAATGTTTTTTAAATTATCAGGGAAGTGCAAGCAGTATGGAAGCTGCTATTATTGCCGAAGGCTTTCGCCAAAGTTTAAATATGTACAACTTGAAATATACGAAACTCATCGCTGATGGCGACAGCAGCACCTAGAAAAGAATTTTAGACGTAAAGCCATATAAACACACTACCGTCGAAAAGATCGAATGCCGCAGTCATATTTTAAGAAATTTCTTCAACAAACTAAGAAGTCCGTTTTGCTTTGAAATTTCGTAAATTTCTTAAAAAGATAATATTATGCGGTTACAAACGGCGGTTGTTTCTGAGATACGATATTGTTAGATTTAGTTTCAAATATTGCTATTTACTGTGTTATTCTAATAAAAACATGTCATCTGTTTCTGTGTTGCTCCTTCCTAGTATCCAATAACAAAGAAACAGTCTACAAGGAAGGAACAGATACGTAAATACATAGATAGTCTGAGTCAGTCTGGTTCTTGACTAGATACTGGAGACATCCCTTTAATTTAAATTTCTATAAAAAATTATATTTATTTTTAAAATCTAACAATATAGAAAAGGTATGAATGAATCTTTTATTAAAAAAGCCGAGTTACTGCGCCGTGACATAAAAAACAGCGTTTCTCATGTTTTTGGAGAACACAAAATGTGTGACACTCCTGCAAAAAAAAGACTCTACCGAGACAAATTTTACAGACAATTTAAGATCGTGTCCGGAATTGTTTGAAAAGGTGCAAAACATACTGCATACAGTTACACATCATTCTCGAAGTTTACCCTACGATGTTAATAATAATATAGTCGAACAATTTAACTCTATTGTCAACAAGTTTGTAGGAGACAAAAGAGTGAACTTTACTTGCATTCAACTGAAAGAAACCGCACTATTTACTGCACAAGGAGTTAACTGGGAGAGTCTTACAAAAATAAAATCAGAATTTAAGAAACGTCATTCAGGAAAAGTGAGAAAAGTTCTGTAGTGGAGAAAGAAACAAAAAAGAAGCGTAACAAAGAGAGAGAAGCACAAAAAAGTAAAAAGGCGGACCCCGATTATGGAATCAATCGTCGAAAACCGGATTTACCTTCAAAAAGCAAAAACACTCTGGCCATGGAAAACAAAACTTCAAATCTGACAGAATTATTGTTTATCTATAAAATCGTAAATTTGACGAAATACCTATTAAAACTCATTGTATAAGTCGTATTGTTTTCTTCTTGTTTTGTAGTTACTGTTCAACAGTTTCTTTTCTAATTAATTAAAAACATTTTTGTTTTCCGTGACCATAGCGTTTCTGCTCTTTAAAAGGCTGTCTGTTGTTCTACGATAGTTTCATGTAGACAACAGCTGTCTTGAACACTTACAAACTTTTTGTGGGATTTAGAGCAAAACATTCTTATGCAACACCTATAAAATGTTATATGTGCAAAATGAGGAAAACATGGAGAATCAAAAAATACCACAACGAATACAGAGTGTCATTTAAAAAACCAAAGTTGTGTTCATTTTCGGTTTAACCGAAAATTCAAAAACATATTTGAAAGTGCCACCAAATAGCACACATGCTGATAGACAACAAACTAACCGTTGTTTTGTCAATCGCAAGATAAAAAAGTTATTGAGTGTTCGCTTCTTTTTGAATGACACTGTATGTTTAATCTTTTTGTCTGTGTACCTCACAAAACGACTACAAAAATGTAATTTTACATCAGTAACATGGCTACAAAAATGGGTAACTGTAATTTATTGTCTAATAAACTAATTTATTAGTTAATGCAGCTTTGGCAACGTAGCCAACGTAATATGCAAAAAAAATAACTTAAGATTAATTTACATTTTAGACAATTGCAAGAAGGGTTTAAAAATTTTTTCTTCAATATTAACTAATTTTCTCTCCTCACTACCATTATTTTTGTACAAAGAACCTCGTGATAAATATATATTATATTTAATTGCCAGATGCTCTGAATATTAGATACCTAAGTCTTAAAAACTCTATGGTTGGCTTATCAAATATTGTTATTAATGTATTCATATAAGCAGTGTAAAAAGCGGCATTCGTTATTTAACTATATTTTATTCAAAATTGATTTTACATTTACGTATATTATAAGGTATTTATTATTATTAAGTATTATAATTATAACTTATAATATTGCTTGTTATTAGTTTTCGTTGTTTTGATATGTATAACATTTTTAACTTTTTATTTTTTTATTACTATTCAACTTCATTTCAATTAGTAATATTTAATATAATAGGTTGTTATTTATTCTAAGTTGTGTAAGTTATTAATATATTATTGTATACAATGTCGACTATAGTAAACTAAGGTTGGCCATTTATTTTTTTTTTAAAAACAAAAAGCAACTATTGCTGGATGCACTTAAAAATCCCCGAGTCTCATATTTAGTTTTACCGTAACTTATTGGGGACTCATCAATACCATGTTTGTGTTGCAACCTTTTTCTGTGAATGTACAATAAGTTTATCTCTCTCTGGTCATAGTGGTTTAGTGCATTTCTGGAACCGCTCACTGGCTGAGTTCCCTTTCACCCGACCCCGCGCAGTAAACAAAACAGTGCAAGGAAGTATCCTCTTAAGGGTGGGATCCCGAAGCGACTTAGTGAAATTTCCTGCTATAGCATTACATGGCTTAGAATAGGGAAAACATGTCACCATTGCGTCGTGATTTTCTCAATAATGGATTAAGCGATTTTAAAAATTCTTGCTTTGTCGTAATCTACAAGCTTACCCCTTCGGGATGAAATATTGAAACATGATTGATGCAATATTAAAATAAATATGATGATGTAAATTTCACTAAAATTTTGCATAGAATTTTAACACCATTTTTTGTTGTCTACTGATTTTATTTATTAACAGATGTACACTATAATACCTCATTCCAAAGAGGACAACATTTTACGTAATATGATCCAAGATCTATTTTAAAATTCGACATAGTTTGTGAGAAAATGGCAACGCAAGTTTAGAAATGAATTTCACTCCTACAAATTAGCAGAGTGCAGAACATAACGTTAGCATAGTCGTGAACCTGCAAGTTCAAAGTGTGGCAATTCTCTAACAAACAACCCAGTATCTATATGTTTATTTTTGCGGTGTTGCCAGTTATCTGACTTCAAAGTTGCGTGCAACTTTTATTTTGGGGGTGCATACAAATTTCATGTGTGCGTTTACGGAAGGAAGCGAGAGGTCATCGACCCTTTAAAGCTCACGTGTTAAATTTTTCAGAAGTTTTCGATTTTAAATTGTGGGTTACAATAAAAATTGGAGTTTATTTTTAGGTTGGTTTAAATTTTGCTACTGACTGTATGGATTTTAAAGCCAATCAAATCAAATAAAAAGAAATTTATATTATTATTTTATTCATAGTAAGTAGTAGTAGATAATACAATCGATTAAGTAATCGATGTTGTTTTTAAAGAAGTTTAG
>VTPC01084602.1:0-16146 GCA_011009095.1 Ignelater luminosus | reverse complement strand
ACTACTAACAACGAAAATTACCTAGGATCATTGGAACTTCTAGCAGAATTTGATCCGTTTTTGAAAACCCATTTCAAAACAAAAGGCAATCCAGGAAAGGGACGTGTGTCTTATATGTCATCAATCACTTGTGAGGAATTTATAAAACTTATGGCGATGGGCATAAGAGAAAAGTTCTCATCAGAAATTAAGAACACCAAATACATCTCAATAGTTGCGGATCCTCCACCAGACATATCACATACAGATCAACTTACAGTTGTTTTAAGATACGTTTTTGAAAATGGTTCTCCAGTTAAAAGGTTTGTAACATTTGTAAGCAAGGTAGGACACAAAGCAGTAAATAAAGGGTTTTCCAATAAGAGGTGTTATTTTGATATTCAAAGAAAAGTGCCATTTTTTAATATAAATGATCGGATGTTTATTTCATTATAAAGAGGAAGGTATGCCGTTAATAGTGGAAAATAACATCAGGCAAATGACCACCACGACCACGCTTACAGGACAATATCCTTTTCATGAAATTTTCCATAACCAAATCGCAAAGTGGCTGCCCTATGTCCTCGATAGCCTCACGAATTCCATCTTTGAGGTCTTGAATCGACGCTGGGCTGTTGGCGTAGACCTTCTCTTTCACGTGGCCCCAAAGAAAGAAGTCGCAAGGTGTTAAATCACAAGATCACGGTGGCCAATTGTGATCACCTCTTCGAGAGATAACACGGTCCGGAAACTTTTTCCGTAAAAGATCAATGGTTTCGTTGCTTGTGTGGCACGTAGCGCCGTCTTGTTGAAAGTAAACGTTGTCCAGATCAATACCATCCAATTCCGGCCATAAAAAATCGTTAATCATCTCTCGATAGCGCAATCCAGTCACCGTAACTGTTGCTCCAGCCTCATTTTCGAAAAAGTAAGGTCCAATGACTCCGCCGGACCATAAACCGCACCAAACAGTCACACGTTGAGGATAGAGAGACTTTTCAACAATAACTCTTGGATTTTCTGAGCCCCAGATCCGACAATTTTGCTTGTTGACGAAGCCACCGAGGTGGAAATGGGCCTCATCACTCAAGATGATTTTTCGATGGAATTCTGGATCATTTTCATGCATTTCAACGACCCAATCAGCAAAGACACGACGTTGTTGATGATCGGCCGGCTTGGGTTCTTGTGTTAACTGAACTTTATAAGCCTTAAGACCCAAATCTTTATGCAAAATACGGTGTAATGACGTTTGTGGAATGGCTAATTCCAAAGAACGACGAGGAATGGACAAACCTGGGTTTTCTTTAACACTTTCGGCTACAACAGCAATATTCTCGGCTGTTCTTGAGCGACATGCACGGGTTTTATTCTTCACATCACTAACTTGTCCCAAGAGCTCGAATTTTTTCACCAATTTCTGTTTTGCGGTCCGACAAGGTGCTTCACGGTGACCCAAAAATGTTCGAGTTTTACGAACCGTCTCTGCCAAATTTTCACCATTTTTATAGTGAATTTTAATAATTTCAATGCGTTGTTGAAGCGTGTATCGTTCCATATTTATTAATGGCGTAGTTTCTACTTGTCAAATGTCAAAAAATGATAGCTTCAAAAGTGACATCTACCGAAATAGCGGGCTATTCAAAATAACACCTCTTATTGGAAAACCCTTTATATGGTCTGCTACCGCGCTTTATAATAGTTATGATGCTTTTAAAGAAGCACTGAAAGTTACTGTAGCAGATACTGCGCAATCACATGAAACAAAAACCGAGAGTAAGGGTGTACTGCAGAAAATGTTAAACTTGGAAACTGGATTTATTCTGTTATTCTGGAAAGACGTCTTAATTCAGCTTCATAAAGTAAGTTAGTTTTTGCAAAATCAGAGTACGGATGTACTAACAGCTATTCAGCTGTGCGAATCTTTAATTAGTTTTGTGGGAAATATAAGGCTAAACCTTCAATGAGTATTTGACCAAAGTTTAGAAACTTTATAAATTATTTCTCCTATTCCTCAAATTTTGATCTAATTTCACTGGACTATTTAGACTTAACGTTAAATATGGTTTCCGACTGAAGCTTACAGAAACATATAACAACAGACGTTGTGTTTTTTAACGCCAGCTTACTATTTGTATTGTACTTGCAGATATTATTAGTTTCAAGTAGCCAATTTTTTTTGTGGACACCTCTTATACCTGTAATTGGAACGTTTGAGCGTTATAGCGAGCCCACAGTTTCCCAAACCTTGGAGAATTACGACTACTGACGCCCGCATACAAAGTTACGTCAGCTAATCTTGGATTCCGCCGGCGCTCTACATGGTTTTTATGCTGTCTTCTGTTATTGTTAAGATGGGAGTTGTTTACAAACGAAAGGTCAATATGTAACGGAAAAATGCCCCAAAAGTATGCACAAGTCCCGTATAAGCCAGATATCGGTAAATGTTCAAGCCCATAGCTCATGTCGGGACGGGAGTAGGTTCCAAAATAGTAAATAACCCAGGCTTTGATGATCTTACCTTAGCTTTTAGCTGAAAAGCCTAAAAGAGATACCAAAAGGGCGCCAGAAGACAGTGCCACACAAAACGATGTAATTCGTCGACCTGTCCCCACACCGATGAACACGCTGTATATAGGGTCCACCCAAAATACCACCCTGTAGATAAACATTTCAGAATCGTGTCCGGAGACTAAATTGTATTCTCTTTTACTTACCAAGGAACCTTTGTTGGTTCCGCAGCTTAAAATAAAATAAACTTAATAAATCTCCAGCCTCTCTCTCGTTTCTCAAAACTATAAACAAAGCTTTATTCACAAAATCAAATATTATGCGGTTTGCTAGAAGCCAAGGTCCATCATCACGGCACTTAAATAAGCTTATAAAACAAAAACAAACTCCTAGAAATAAGAACACAAAAGTTAAACTACATAAATTTATTATTATGCTTTGAAATCGAGTAAAATAAACATTCACAAAAAGATTCAAAATGATATGGTTGATTGAAGAAATTATTACCTTACAAACATCAAATAAAAGAATGGCAATTACTATATAAAAATTAGATCTGAAGGACCCGTCAAATAAATGCGTTTAGAAATCATTAAATCGCAAAATAATTATTGTATTAAACCCCTCTAAACAAACAAAATTGAACATGATTTAAAACTATTAATAAATTTAGAACATATGAATTTGTATTACTTCAAGCAAAAAGAAAACGTTCAAAAGATTACTATAGAATTTAAACTACCTATTGTTTCCCTAGATTTTTCCCGAAAGAATACACTATAAAGATACTTTTCTAACATTAAATAAACGTAATATTAACATTAAATACTCAAAGCATTTGAACAAAATAACATAAAAATACAAACAAATATATGTAACATAAACAATTATTCCTTACTCTAAATCTGGAGGTCCTTTGAGTTTCCAGCAACTTTTCCAAATACAAAAGAATTGAATTTACACTAAATTTAATTACGAGAAGACATGGTTTTAACCCCAATAAACTTTTAAACACTTAACTTCCACAAACACAAAAGTTTAATTTTCTCAATAACGAAGAGAATACCAGATCTCTCGATGGACACTAAAGATGGGATATAGATTCCATCAGCCAGGGAGTATGACGAAGATAGCGGAGTCAAAGAACACCAGGTACATAACGGAGATTTTTGTAATGACTAAACCAAAACTCAAGAAGAACTAAATAATTTCCAAATAACTGGCTCGACACGGTTACTTCTTTACACAATCCTTCTAATGAAGACAGGGACGATGACCTTGTCGTTCATCTCCACATACTAGTAAAAATACAGGTAACACCTTTCAGCATATGAATTTTTAAGTTCATCCGCACAATGATGCGTCAATATTTTAATCCTCAAAGAGGCCTCCTTCGAGGATTAACTCAAAATACAAATTAATGCCCATAAACCATAAAACCAAATAGAAAACCAAGCAAATTCACAGACACTAAAATGTCGAAATTAACCGTGCGCCACACTTAAAGACCGAAACAAAATGCGAGAAGCACCAACGTAATCCCTATTCTCTCTGCGTCTCCTGTCACGCAGTTTGCGCTTACCGAAGTGGAATTGGGAAGCCAGATGCACGACCTAACAGGCCAAAATTCTTATGAGGCAATGAAAAATTCTACTCCTTAGATTTTCAGCCTGAACCTGACTTAACAAAGACCGTGTGACTCCAGCATTCGCGACTAAGATTCCAGGAACCTTTTATTTACGTCTGGATTTTGATATTGGAAAAATAACAAAAAGTCACGTCCGCTGGAGTCCAGAAGCCGAGACCACAAAGTTATCAATTCTTTAAAATAAAATCTTAACAAACATCCGTTCATAGAATGAAATAATTTAAATATTACGCGTCAGAAAAACAAATATCTGAACGAAATTGAAAGACAGGGGCGGATTTAGTGCGAATTTTAAAATAACATTACAAATATTCCAGAAACCTTCATGACAGCTAAATTGCAGCTTGGTGAAAATTGATCTCTATGACATTAATGTATAATTAAAGATTGTGATCGATGGTTTCTCTTCCAGCCCACGACACGTTTTAGATTTTTAATAAACTTAGAGTAAATATTTCAACCTTTTTGGAAAAATCGAGAATTTCTTGCAAGTCTGTTTTGCTTTGTCCTGAATGGCGCAGAAGTTTGAATATGTACCTCTTAATTAAAAGTAGCCATTTAAATAATCCCTGGCTCAGCTGCCAATCTTTCAATCTTTTCTTATCGGGTAAGGAAGTAAAATCGCAAGCCTTATGTCGATGCAATTTGTATAAGTAAGATACTTGACATTTTCACAGTTTCTAAATCTTTCTAGGTTGATGAGCACAGCAAAATCTTAAATAAGAGAAAATCAGTTTTTAATATCCGATGTTCTTCCTCAGTACCAAGACGAGTCAGTCCTTTTGTTACTGCTTAAAACCATCTCTTTGCATTCATTTCTCTATCATGCATTTTAAAGAGGTTTGTCTTAGTAGTTCGAAATTAGTGCAAGATATCAAACTGATTTAGATTTTCAGTTTCCAGTTAAAATAACTTGGCCTATTTCAAATATATAGATAACATAGTAGTGCAGACTTTGGACGTATTCTCAAAGCAGGTTTAGAACAAAAAAGAGAGATCTTTTCGATTTTCAAAGGTTTTTCTTAAAACTGGGAACGATTTGATTACGTTACATTCAGTTTCGTCTGTCTGTTAATCTACATGACTGCAATAATTTCTTGTACTAAATTGTATATTTTGTTGATCAAATTGCTTCTGTCCAACTTGAAGAATTTTACAACAAAAATAGACACACACGTGTTGTTACAACAATAGTCCACTTGCTGATGAGTAAAAATTTCACCTATTTACAAGTGACATTTATATTTTATTTGCTAAGCAAAACATGTCTGCAACAAGATATAAACGGCATCAAAAATAAACAACAATTTATTAGCTACTATAAAAGTTAATGAAGTAAAAGAGATACCTGTAATATAAAAACTTTTGGGTCGTATCAAAACAAAACTTTCATGTAACAGTAAGATACCTTTTCGATAAAAATGATCTCATCTAGAAAATAACGTATTTTAATTTTTTGTTTATTAGGTATCATCATTCGTTCTGATTTATATAACAAACACAGAAACAGAAAATAAGTGATATCTTTATGAATGAATTCTGCAGACGACAAAAACAGTACTCCAGAATTCTTTTAAGGAAAAGGAATCTATGAAAAATTCATGGAGTAAAAGCAACGAAGTCAACTTATTATTTAAAATTTTCCCTTCAAACTTTTCGGGTTTATATGGTCCTGAATATTTATAGAGAACTAATATACATATTTCTGAATAATTTGTCAAATTGGAGCTGCCGAAATCAAAAAGGAAGTCTTGTTCATGTAATCAGTCAAATATTTTTTTCCCCGTAAAAGTAGAAGGAAGTTAATATAATTTTTATGAAAAGTTATGAATAATTGAGCAGGACCAGCAGTGCTTTCAACTAGTAATTTTTAACTTCTTTTTTTCCAAGGGGAAGCTCCTTGTAGTAGATTATAAGATGAAAAGGATTTTTTAAAATGTTCTCTTTGTATTTTTCAAAAAAGGAGAAAATTATAGGAAGAAGAAAAACAGGAATTTCTATTATTTTCACGTATTCACGGGGTATAAAGTAGCAGTAGATAAGTGATGTAAATAAAATTTTATTTTTGAAGAGTTGAAAGAGAATAAAAGGGTGCTGGATTATCAAAAGAGAAAAGTTTGAACCAACTTGCAATATTAGTTTCGGTTTTGTGGTTTCTACGAACACTTTAATACGTTTCTTTTATCTGCAAGAAATATAGAACAAGATAAATGCATAATGCTTTCCGTTTTTATAAGTAAGTTACTTTTAGTTCTTATTCCTTTTCAAATTCCTGTTCTACTTGTTACAAGAATTTAAAGACTTTTTACTTAAAGTAAATATTGAAATCTACCAAGGCAAAAAGCGCAATTTATATCCTAATAAAAATGAAACATGTATTATTTAAAACATTTCTTATTTTTATAAAGATCGTTCTTTTCTGTCATATTCTTGTGTGTCTGCTCCGTGATGCGGAATTAATATCCTAGGGCTCATTGTGCAAACCACGATAGGGTAAGTATGCTAAAAGACCAGTTGCTTTTGGGATTGATAAATGGGATACCGAGATATCAGTGCTTTTTCAACACACATTTACAAAAAACGTAAAACTAAAGCAACATGACTCGACAAATCTGGACAAACGTTAGGGAATCACTAGTTTGTCGAATTGTCTAAACGTGAAACGAATAGTGAACGAAGACAAATATTTGCGTTCGCCACGGTTTGCTTACCAGGCGGTATTTTATAACGATTCAAAGGAAATTCCGAATAAAGAATTCGCTATAGCGGGAACACTTCTCGAATTTAGATGCTGTAACTGGCTACAGTTCGCACAAAAACTCACCGCAAATACGTTTGCTAACGTGCGTCTATGCAACTAGACGTCTCAAAAAATGCAGACAAATATTAACGAAGCCTTGGTTAATCAAATCGTCTGTTTGGTAAACGAATGACTAAGTAAGGTGAATACTCGTCTACGCGAGGGTTCACTTTAAGGGTGATATCTTGAATACAAGTCAAAGAAAATTTTGAATTGAGAACACCAACAATGAATAAATCGTGTGGATGTTTTCCAAATTTTACTGTACTAGGGTAAACTGTACAGTTATTGGCCGGTATACAGTAATTGGCCATTTTAGACTTGAACCTCCTTTTTAAGATCACACAAACAATCTACCAGGTTTTTTGCTGGCATAATTTAGTTAAAGTTACCTAGATCTCGCTAGTTACTCAGTTAATGGATAGGTGGCACTAAATCTTTAGATTTCTTTTGTTGTTTGACAAGTGTTACGTTATACACAAAAAGCTTGAAAATTTCTTAAGATGTGTTGCTGTATAAAAGTGTCTGCAAAATATATTTTATTGAGAATAATTAACTTAAGTTTAGATTTGCGGTTATCTAAAGGTACGTTGAATTGCGTTTCTAGATGTTTATTGCATGTTTTATTTTCCTGAGATGGAAAAACTGAGGGGCCAATACCTGTCTTTAAATTTATATGTGAAGCACAGTTATTGACCGTGGTGGCCAATAACTGTGTTTTAAATTTACTTGTGATTTTGGCGGTTCTGTTCCCTCCAGACTCCTTATCATATTACAACATTCTGTACTTAATCAATTGAATCTTTTTGACTCCTACATAGTACTTGGCACATGGCCAATCACTATACAAATCGCGTGGCCAATTACTGTAATATTTAACAAAATAGTATTGCTTTCAGTACTGTAATGCCGAAGGTTCCAAAATATAGTCCTAATAGAACAGAAAGAGCCCTTCGTGAAATTCAAAATGGCACAGGGTCACTTAGAAGCATTGCAAAAAATATAGTATACCACGAGCTACCCTTCAATTTAAAATTAAAAACCCGGGGCATGAGAGTACGTTTGGCCCATCACTAATATTAACAGAAGAAGAAGAAAAAACTATAGTCAAGTGGATCACAGAATTGGCACAAAAAGGTTTTCCACGAAAAAAAGTGTCCAACAGTTTTTAAAAGAACATCCACGGCCAAACCCATTTACTGACAACAAACCTGGACAAGGATGGATGAAAGCGTTTCTTAAAAGACATCCAGAAATTGTCACAAGAACTCCGGAGGGTGTTACTTCAGCAAGTGCATGCGTTTCAGAAAATGATATTAGGAAATGGTTTGATGATATTGATGATTACATTAAAGAGAAAAATCTGGAAGAAGTGCTAAAGGATCCTTCTCGTTTGCTTAATGGTGATGAAACGGGTTTTCAGATATGCCCACAGAGTGGAAAGGTTCTTGCTGTAAGAGGCTCCAAGAATGTATACAATGTTGACCGTGGCTCGTCAAAAGAGAATAATGTTCACTTTTTCAGCCGACGGCAAAACATGCTGCCCAATAATTGTCTTTCCGTATCAAAGTATCCCAGACAAGGTTTCAGCGAGTATGCCGAAAGGTTGGGGCATCGGTCGCAGTGACAATGAGTGGATGACGGCGCAAACATTTTACGAGTACATAGCTAATGTCCTTCATCCTTACTTAGTTCGGCAAGGCGTGAAACTACCAGTAATATTGTTCATTGACGGACATAAGTCGCATCTAACCAATCACTTGAGTATCTTATGTTGTCAGCTAGGCATTGAGCTAATAGCATTGTACCCAAATGCTACCCGTATCCTGCAGGTTGCAGATGTTGCAGTTTTTAGACCTATCAAAATGGGATGACAAAAGGCAGTAAGAGAATGGCATGAAGATCATCCAGGGGAAGCTGTTACAAAATTGACATTGTCTCCTATACCCCATAAAGTTATTATGAGTTGTGTGAAGCAAGAAATATTAGAAAATGGCTTCAAAGCCTGTGGCCTGTATGCTTTTGATGCAAATTCGGTGGATTACAGCAAGTGTCTTGGTGGATCACAAAGGCAAGCTAACATACAAAATGATAACAGCAATAATAATGTGACCATGAGTTATTCTACTTTTGTTAAAGTAGTTGGAGAAGAAAAGAATGAAATATTTAAAAGAATACATGATGCTGTTAATCAGTGTCAAGATGATCATTTCTTTACATTATATTACTTATGGAAGCATTATAACGACTGTGGACACACAGAAGATGGACCAACTTCTGTATCTTCAACAAATATCGATAATGACTCGGAGCATAATTTAATTGAAATTGAAAATAACAACAGTATTCCAGCTCGGTCCATTGAACCTCATGCTCTCAGCAGTGGCCAGTCTGAAACACAAATACAGAATCCTTTTGACGTAATAGTAGATTTACCAATTCAAGATAATGCTTGTGATATAACTGATGATCAGTCCACTTCCAACAAAGAAAGTTTACCTGTTATTCAAATTCTACGAACCTCGAACATGTCCGATTATCTTTCGTGGGCGGAATCACCAAAGCGTAAAGGAAAACGTCAAACAGAGAGACTTCCCTTTGCTATAACATCAGAAAAATACCAGGATATGTTAAGACAAAAGAATATGGCAAAGCTAGCTGCGGAGAAAGAAAAGGAGAGAAAGAAAAAGGAACGCAAAGAAGCAAGAGCGGCAAAAGCACTGAATACGTCGGTGAAGAAGACCAAAGCACAAGCTAAATGCTTTATTTGTAAGCGCCAAAAAACCAATATTATTTGCGACGGTTGCAAAAATGCGTATCATACAAAGTGCATTCCAAAATGTTATCAACAACACATTCCCGAGTCGTCTGATGGAGACCCTCTTCTGTGTCACAAATGCTATATAGAGGAGGAAAGTTCCGAGGCTTCAGACAATATGGAATGCAATGAGTTAGATGACCTGAAAAGCAATTTGCAGGATGCTAATATCCAAAGTGTTCAAACTGAATCCGTAGAATGCACTGCAGAAGAAAAAAATAGTTTTGATGATATGCAGAGTTTTGATTTGCAGGAAAACGACGATGATGTTGAAAAACTGTACCACTTTTACTTAGAAAATAAGGATAAATAAAAATTGTTTGTAAAGATTTTTGTTGTTTCTGTAATTACATAACAATTGCTCTAGAATAAAGTGTTTTAACTATAAGAAAGATCTCTTATAGTTACATAATGTCGTAATAAACTTTATGGCCAATTACTGTTCTTCAAATGTCTAATTACTGTAAAAAGTGGCCAACAACTATGTTTTTTTTTGCATTCTTTTATTTTATATTTTATTTCTCAATTATTAGATAATTATTCAATTTTTTTTACATTAACCTTAAATTAGCAATGAAAGATAAATCCTATGCCTATCCTGATTTGTTTTAATTTACATTTTTAAACGGCCTAGAAATTTTTGAATGATATAATTTGCTTAACTGGCCAATAACTGTATCGGTTACCCTAGTTGGTCATAATTCCTACAAATATTCTTCACAAATGCATTCTCTAACATTCATCTACATTTGTAGAGCCGTCGGACTGCGCCTTAAGTAGATAATTAAAAAGTTTCTAAATAATTCAGTCTGTGATGGATCTTTAAAGTAGTTTAGTAAAAGACTAACTTAAGTCGGTTTCAGTTCAGAACGAACAGGAGCCTTCTTTTTCATTTGCTTCTGCCTCACAATACCCTGCAATGCTGTCAGAGAATGATAACATTCTAGAATCAGACTAGACATAATTGTCGGAGCAGCTAAAATCCGAAGAGCTTAACTAGACTGTCAGTACTCATACCGTTATTATACAGATTTGCGTACCTTTCACCAAGGTTCTCATATATACAGGCCAAAATAGGAAAAGGTTCTGACTAAAATTATACTGCTGTATACTTTTGATTTGAGTCAGTAGATCCCTGCTCGGTTTTTAATTTATCCCAAAACAAGGCAAAATCTTTAGAGTTAACAATTACAGCGATTGAACTCCGTGTTCTACTAATAGTATAACGTTTAACAAAAATTGTTGGTTGGAGAAATGTAGTCACTCCTTCTTATCAGTTAAGAACTCACGAGTATCGACTTTTATGTCCATTCCTAACCGCTCTTCTAGTCTCCCTCTCCGCAAGAATGTGCAATGGTGGATGACGCAAAAACACCTCCATGGTAATAAAAGAAATACAAATGACTTTTGTGGTGCCTAATTAAAAAAGCTACTGTACCAATTCCAGTCGAATTGTGGACTTTCAAACTAAGGAAACAATGCGCAAGGGACTTGATGACCACTGTATGACCCTAGAATTTAGGCTTCATGTTTTTTCAACGACCTTGTTTTACACCCAGTGGGGAGAAATAGCCCCGTGGGAATTTTCTTCAACGTATTGTTTCTTGGGCAGCTTTGTCATCTAAGATTTGGTATTTCACTGTTTCAGTCATAATGTGGTGTTTAGAAGAAATGTGTGTAATGTAGAGAAGACTATGTCGTTATTAGGATTAACTGTTCGTTCCTGTGCACCAATTCTTATAATATCGAGGGCATGAGCTCGCTAGCGATTGCAAAAGATTCTCATTCTCATAACTTTGCGTAGACCAGTTGTCCTTGTTGAACCTTCTCAGAAACGTAAGATATACTACAGAAGTGGAGAAAGAACTCCGCTTTAGTTTTCTGCAGCTTACTACCATCAGAGAGTTGGTAAAAAAGGGCTTATCCAACTAATTATTGTAAGTGATACCCTGCTCTTGCCGGAAGTCGCGTATAGTCAAATGTTATATTAACATTGAAATGGAACATATCAGTGTAATTGAATTATTTATTTGTTGTTAAAAAATGCTGAAGTTAGAATAAAGAAGTTTGCTATAAACATATGTACTTTTCTAAAGGAAGCTTTAGAAAACATGACTCGAAGGAAATTAGAGAAAGGGATTCAAGAATGCAAATAAAATGAAAAATTGCAACAGAAAAAGATCTGCATTACGTGCCTAAAATCATATATTTATCTGCATTAAAAGACATTTTTAATAAAAAAAAAACGAATGTCATTACTAAGAATATTTAAAAATCTAACATGTAATCATTAGACATAATAAACTTATGATAATAATTAAAGTTTATAAAGTTAAAGCTGAATCAGATATATTACAAACAGTAAAATTTTTATTCGTTATGGTTTTAGATAATATTTTATTAGTAATGGAATGGATTATTATGGTACTATGAACAAATAAATAAAGTGTAAAGAAATTGAAAGATTTAATAAAATTTTGTTAAATATTGAAAAGTTTTTCTTTAATATTCTTGTGAAGATTCTCAATATCTTAAACTGGAGTAGAATACGCCATAGGTTTCAAATTGAGGATATTTAGATCGGGAGACCGCGCAGGCCACGCTACAAGTCCAGCGCAATCAATCTATCTTTCAGAATATAGAGAGTTTAAAAGTTTGCGTGCTCTGAGACTGATGTGGGCCGGTGCACCGATAATTCTGACTAGAAAGTCGCCCGGATACTACAAAATGACCTATCAAGAAGTCGTTGATAATTCCTGCCCATACATTAACTGAAAATTGCTGTTGATGCCTGGACTGAGTAATGACATAGGGGTTTTCTTTTGCCACCGATGCAAATTGAAATAATTGACAATACCAGCTCTTGTAAAGAGCACAGGTGACAAAAAGAGAGCATCGACGGCACATGTACAAACAGCTCGTCGTGATGGGAAGTCATTTTCACTAAGTTGCTGTACACTTTGCAGGTGGTATGGATAAAGTTGATAAATTTTTTAAACATGCCACACAGTCATATAATCCACACCTCCTACCAATGCAATTCTTCGATTACTAAGGGTGTGGAGACAAAAAATCAGGATAAAAGTTCTACCGCTGTAATCGAAGTACCTATGAAAACAAAACTTTTCTAATCTTATAAGATTATTTGATACTTGTTAGTAATTGTTACTGATAAGTCATGTCAAGCTAGTTAAAGTCTGTGTAATAATGCAACACCTAAAAGAAAATGAACGACAAAATATTGTTGCCGAATTTTACAAAACTCATATTCATTTGAAAAAAGTCTTTACTGTAAACCATTTTATTCAAATGGGAATACCAAGATCAACAATCTATGCTATTTGTGCAAGGGTAGATAAGGACAATTCAGCACAAAGAAAACCAGAAAGTGGAAGACCAGCAAGAAAAATGCCCGAAAGGAAGAGACAAGCTCTTGTTTGTGCGGCTCATGGTAAGCTGGGAGTTTCATTACAGAAACAGTCGGAAATTTAAAATCGACAAGAAATATGTTAGTAACATATTGAAACAAAATAACGTGAGACTTTCTACGCAAAAATCAGCTCCCAAATATTCAGAGAAACAAAAATTAGAACAAAGACGAAAACTAAGATTTCTCCCAGAATCTGTTTTTTCGCCATCCAATGGTTTGACAATAATCATGGATGACGAATCATATTTCAGTTTTGATGGCAGCAACACTGCCAATAACAAACATTTTTATTATAATGAAGGTGAAAATGTGGATCCCGCAGTACATTTCAAGCGACACAAGAAATTTCAGTCAAAAGTGTTGGTCTGGTTAGCCATTTCGTCACGCGGACATTCTTCTGCTTTTATTTGTCCATCTGGCAATTCCATCAATGGGAATATTTATGAAAAATATTGTGTAAGATCCCGACTTGCTCGTTTCATCAGAAATAAACACTGTGATGGAAATTTTATCTTTTGGCCAGATATGGCAACAGCCCATTATGCGGCCAATGTTATTGCTATGAAGATCTAAATACTAATTATGTTTCAAAAGAAAAAAATGTTCCAAATGTTCTTTAGTTAAGACCAGTTGAACGTTTCTTGCAAAATATGAAGAGAGAAGTTTATTCTGGCGGATGGGTAGCTTCCAGTCATAAGGAATTAAAGTAACGTATACTGTTAAAAATTCGGCAATCAAAAACATCGACATTTGAAAATTTAAGGCGCCATGTTAAAACAAAAATTCGCCAAGCAAGCCTTCTTTAAAGTTAGCATATTGTTTGTATTATTTAAATATTTCATTTGGTATTTTTCAATAAAGATATGTTATTTTAAAATCTGTCCAAACTTTTTGCTCCCACACCCTTATCAGCTGCATTTTCCCGAAGACGATCTAACACACGTTCTTCCAAATCTAAGTTCTTGTAGTGGGTTCGTTTTTTGCTGCCTTGGACTGTTTTTCTGCTTCTCTTAACCTAATATGAAGTTTTTCGAACGTTTTCTCATTTGGTAGGAAATGCTCTGCGTAAAGTCTTTTTGCTTCAGCCCTATTACAGTGTGTCAAACCATACATCAAATGCATGTCGAACATCTCTTTAAAAGAATAATCCACCATTTTTGTACAATTAATTAAAAAACAGTACTAATGACTTAAATGACTTAAAATAGACAGTATGTGGTACTTAGCAGTTTGTTTAATAAACAATAATTAAATTTACATATAATGGACGTGTAGAATTAAGAAAATTTATTTTCGGAAGATAAACCTAAAAGATATCGGGAACGAAATGTTCACTTCAAAATATGTCAATACTTTGTATTGCCCCTCTAGCCCTAACTATACCCCTAATAAGATCGCGAAAATCATTTTGCGGAATATTCTGTCATTTTTCCTAAAGTGCCACACGAAGCTCATTTTTTGTGGTTGATGCAACTGCAGAACTTCTAATGCACCTCTCCACCACATCCCTAACATGCTCTATCGGGTTTCCATCCAGGGAACACGTTGTCCAGTTTAGTTTTTCTAGGCCGACTTCCATAGGGTATGCAGTGACGCACTTCGCTGCATGCGGTCAGGCGTTATCCTGCATCAGGACAAAGTCATCGCCTATAGATGACCAACCTTCCGTAACCTTCGCCGAACTGTCCACATACTTACTTCGGTACCACGAACTTCACGAAGTTGACTTTTTGTTTCTACTGAAGTCAAATGACGATTCCAAGAACAAGAAATCGATCATCGTTGGCAGTAGTTTTTCTTTTTCTACCACATCCCGGTATTCGTATATTTGTGCCAGTCTCTCGTAAACGAGCAAGTACCCTTTGGATGGTAGAGTGGCTGGCATTAAGTACTCTAGCCACATACCGCTGGCTTCGTCCATCTTCCACAAGAGCTACAACTTTAGCACAATCTTCAGCACGTAAGACCATAATGAACGCACAAATTCGCAGTAAAACAGACAGTGCTTTGACAGTTAACAGATGCTTATACAATTGGAAAACACAGGCACCTTATTTGTATTGGTTGAATCTTGAATTTACGGAAGCTAGTGAAGAACGCATATTTTTAAATTTAATTTTTGATGATTATTGGTTATTAAAAAATCTGATAAGTACCATATGCTGGTTTTTTTGGTTTTATACCCTGATAGTGCCTTTTGTCGTGAAATATCAAAAATTTGATGCAAATTACAACAACGACGACGAAAGTATCAAAACATTTCTAAAAAAATTGGTGCCCCGTTTGTTTTGCACCTAAGTGTATTTGAATTCGTTATTTTTGTAGTATTTCTTTTGTTACACTTGAAACACTGTTAGTATTATAAGATTCATATTTACCATGTTGGTTTTTTATTTCTTGTATTCGAGTAACTAGTTGTTCATTCCAGCAAATGAGTTTTTCAATTTCCAATTTGAACATATTTAATTTTTTTTTCTATTTCTTTACTTCAGGTGTTAGTTTTTGTAATTATGATATGTGGGTGTGTCCGTTGCAGGGAGCGGACGTGTTTGTAATCGGTGCTGTAGAATATATAGTAGTTGTAAATTTGCTTGTATTGCATAGTTTTTAACTAATTTTAGTGTTTAATTATTAACATGAAGAGTATTTCAAAGTTAAAAGTGAGTGAACTAAAGCTGGAGTTAAACAAACGCCGAATACCTCCGGAAAAGACTAAAAACGCTTTAGTTCGACAGTTAAAAACTGCTCTTAATAGTAGCTATATCGTGGAAGATGATACAGTTTTTACGAATGTTAATAGTGATAGCACCTCTAATGACAAAAGAAACCAGAAAATCGTAGCGATAGAAACAAGAAATACATAAATACGTATCAGGCAAAAATCAAGTGTTTAGAAAATAAAGTGACTATTTTACAAAAGAATATGCAGCGACTGCTAAATAAATATCATCGAAGTCAAA
>VTPC01084596.1:0-10277 GCA_011009095.1 Ignelater luminosus | reverse complement strand
GCGAAAGGCCTGCAACTGCAAGAACTGACGTAGATGTTACCAGAATCAGGGATCTTGTCACATTGCGGTTTCAATTAATGAGTACTAGGTAAGTAAAGACATCCCTGAGACTTCTCAGTTCCCTTACCTCCCCGATTTGAGTCCTTGTGAATTTTTTGTCTTCCCAGGATTGAGGAATCACCCCAAAGGACGTCATTTTGGGACACTAGAAGACATCACAACCAGCTGAAGGTAATTTCAGTATCCGAGTTCTTCCAGCACTGCTATGAAGAGAGGAAAAATCGTCTCTATCGCTGTGTGGCTTGCTAAGCCAATTACTTTAAAGGAAACAATGTGAAATTGTAATTTTAATTGAATAAAAAAATTTTAAAAAATCAGTTTTATTACTTTATTAACACACTTTGTATGTTGTATTTAAAGCAACGTACATCTCACAACTTCTAAGAGTTTTTAACATCTGATTCAAACCGTTTTTCAGTATTGCAAAAATCGGTTCGCTCGACCTACAGCTCGTGTCCTAAACTTTTTCTTGTGTGACTAATATGTTACAACGTACATGTGTTACACAAAATTTTATCCAATACTTCTTTCTAAATTATAATGTATTGTTTAAATTACTAACGCATTATGGACATACCTGGGACTGTATCAGCAGCAACAGGATGGGACATACATCAGAATTATTATTAAAATTAAAATATTCTAATTTGCTAATTAAAAAAAGATTCAAAGTAAAGTCAGTTTCTCACATTTCAGGATACTTACTTATTGTAGGTGCCATCAAATTTTCTGTAACGCGACCCGACGTCTGGGTAGATTCACAACTGTGATCTAAACCTTCTGCGTACTAATTTATCCAATTTAGCTACCAAAAATGTTATTAAAAGCGGTCTTTAAAACAATAAAACTACAACAATTTGCACGCTAATAACACAAACTCCAATGATTATTAGAATTATTTAGTCATTAGCGTAGTAAGTCCGAGCCTGTTGCCCTAAAACAATTATTTGTTTAAAATTGTCATGGTTGTGACCTTTTTATAAATTTTAGACATAGAAATTAAATTTGTATATACGCAAATCCTCGGTTTTGTTTTAAATTAATACTGAGATTTAAGAGCTTATTTTGTTATCTGTCAACTACTAGTAGTCCAAATTGATATTTATATAAGCTTTCTCTTTATTGATTACTTTTTTTTAATTCACTGATACATACAGTGTGGGATTAAAGTATGGAATTATTAAAAAAAAAGCGAACTCAATATATTTTTTTAAAAACGCTGAGACAGGTCGATTTTAGTTTTTAAAAATACACATTATTACGTGCGATTCACCTTCCGACTTTCATTTGTTTTTTTATGACGTCATCACAAAAAAAATTAAATGACAATATAGATTTTTAGTAGTGGAATCTGATAGTGATTTTTTTTCCCTTTATGATCATGCAAATAAATCCTAAGGTTGCATAACAAAAATTTTGAGAAAAATCGAGCTGAACATTTAATGTTGATATTATCGTATTTAATAGGAAATGATTCTAAATTATGATATTAAAATACTACAACATAAAATTAGATTAAATGTTAGTATTATCCAAGATAACAAATAATTTAGACCATAAACGGAACGTAAATTGCTTGTTGAAGTACCGTTCGTTTTTATCTTACAACCTTTGCAGCATACTGAATAATCAAAATAAAAAATTTTAAATCTAGCAAACTTTTTCATACGAGCATTTTGTCAGTCTTTAAGGCTCTTGACATAATTATTGTAGTTTATTGTAGAATACTAATAATATTCTACTAAATCAAGAAATACGATAATATCAACACTAAATGTTTACCTCGATTTTTCTCAAAATTTTTGTTATGCAACCTTAGGATTTATTTGCATGATCATATAGGGAAGAAAAATCACTATCAGATTTCACTACTAAAAATCTATATTGTCATTTAAATTTTTTTGTGATGACGCCATAACTAAAAAACAAATGAAAGTCGGAAGGTGAATCGCACGCATTAATGTGTATTTTTAAAAACTAAAATGTTGAGTTTGCTTTTTTTTTTTTAATATTCCATACATTAATCCCACACTGTATACAAACAGATGTAACTATAAATATATGGATAAAATTATGATTCTGCCTCCCCCTGGCACTGCCACCAGCGTGTGGTGCACACGTTGCACGCCCACTTAAAGGGATTCTGTTTCTTTTCATTTCAGAGAGTATGAAACATGTTTACAGACACAGAAAAAGATCTTTTTTGGAAAAATTAAGTATTTATTACCTTTAAGGTAAAGCAAATACAATCTGTTTGAGTCATAATCTGTACAAAACATCCTATCTTCCAATAGAACTTGATTTAACATTTTGTAATCTGTAATTACATTTCTTTTAAAATTTAGTTTTCTAGCAATAATTGTAGCGTCATGTATCAGTAAAAAATTAATTTAATTAGATGTTTATTGTATTGCTAAACGTTAGTGATGTCAGTTTCTAGAGCAGTAAAGGGCAACTGATGCACTTGGGGTCTAGTGGGTCACATAAAGCTTTCAACCGGAGCTACCTAGAGAATTACGACTATTGCGAAATACAGCAGTTAAATTTAGTTCCCGCCGCCTTCGCCGTACGTGATTCCATGCAGTCACTTCAATATAAATCAATGTTTTAATAAATTTAATCCAAATGCATTTTACAAACACTGTCATTGTTATCGTCAAATTTCACAAGTTATAAAATACTCGTCATTAAAAGTGTGTTTTTATTGTTGGTAATTAAAAACTTATCTTTATAACCTACGTATAGTGTTATAAAGATATTCTGAACTATACAGGGCGTTCGACTTGTTTGTGGCAGTATCTTACTTTATTTTTTCAAATGCCACACCCTGTATATTACTTCATTTTGGATTTTCTGTTACATTTAGATTCGAGCGAACGCCCTGTATAGTTCAAAATATTTTTAGATTATGCTTCCAGAGGCATTATGTCGCTCTCCGCTCTTAATTTGTTTCTATCTCCTAACATAAAGCTATCATCTTACTAGAGCGGAATATTGGACCACTCTATATACTGTGACATACAGTTTCTAAAAGCTTCAACTGGGACTGATTTGAGCTTTGCTGTTTCTGCTTTGGAACCATATTGTACGTAAAAATAGATAAATAGATAGTTGAGATAAATGCGCAGTGTAATAATTAATAAAATTACAAATTGCCTAATTTGATTTTGTACAGTGACTTATTAATTAAGAAACAAGCTATACAAAAGTTAGGTTAAAGTCATTTTGTTATAATACAATAAGCTTCATACCATACTTTAAAATGTAGACGATGTAATGACACATTTTATGTTAATACCATTACTTTGTTTTTTTGTCTAGACGCAGCTGATAAATAGCATGGGATACTTAGTAATTATTCTTTAAACGCCTTGGGCTTTTTCTAATTATAAGTTTGAAGCTTCTTTGAATACTTTTCGAGGTTAAACTTTTATCTTGTAACAGAATTTTAACAAAGAATTAGAAACTTTTTAAAATAAATCTATCATAAATAAATCAACTAAATCTGCGGCGTAGACGTATAATTACATCAAGCACATGAATCTATTAACACAAAGTAAATCTACTTTCGTTACGTATCGCTTTCAGCATTCTAATGTATTAAGTTTCCTTTGTAATGAGTTAATCCATGAATGGTTAATCAAATCAGTTTCACAGAATAAGTTGCTCCTGTAAACTGAATACATGTAGATAAACAGCTTAATTTTAAGAATACGAATCTTATTGAATTGTTGCATGCCACTGATTCTTAACGTCTTATTTAATCGAAAGACTAATAATAATTTATTGTATAAGGAGTATCCCAAAACCAGTATCATCAAAGCAGTTCATGGACTAAAAAACGAATGTCTATTTTTTAAAAATTTATATCATTGACATTTCTAGTTCTCCGAAGATTCATTGACGACAAAAGCTATAGAACATCCTTTAGATGAAGTTATAATTGTTACTAATTTATTTTTCATATAACGATGTTATTAAATCTTTGTGATTTTCTTGTAATAAATAAGATATTAAACTTCACAGGTTTGTACATATATTCGGAAGGGAAAGGAAAGGCTATTTATTTTTCCGTTTGCCTCAAAGAGGACTTTCTGAGGTTTTTAGCCAGATATCTAGTGTCTTTGTCTAGCCAGAGAAGCAAAGGCAAAGTCTAAACTTGCAAACTCGATTTCTTTATTATGCTATTGTGAAACTTCTAATTTCGGGAAAATCTAGAACTTGCACATAAATTTTAAGATTTACCAAGCTATTCCGGCAAAAGTTCAAAAAAGATATTTATTGTTAAAGTGCTGACAAAAAGAATCTGTAATAAAAAAGCGTCGATTGTTTTTGACTTGAATAACTTTTACCGAAACAGAGACAGACTGGCATGGTCTCAGAGTGAAAAATAATATCTGTAAGTCATAAAAGACTGACATGGCTTACAGTCTTTTAAACAATGTCAGCCAAAATTATCTACAAATATTTGGGTAGCAAAGTACTTGGCGATGAAACTAATACAGATGCATACATGCTAATGATTTAAGGCCGTTCTTAGGTGTTCATAAACTTTGTGCGTAAAGAAACCTTTCTTGTCATAATATGGGGCTTACAAATTATTTGGATCTGTAGAGAATTAGAACATGCATTTTGTACTATAAGTACGGACAAAGGAACCCACTAATGTGTCAAAAATGGGGACTTTGTATTTTTATGACTCCTATGAAGAACAGACAAAAAATCGATTAAAATTTGTCCTGGTTCCATAAGATAAATTCTGACTAGATCTCTTTTTCCGCGCCCGGTCACCTGTACTAGTAAAAAATTCAAACTTGGACAAAATGTAATGTTTGAACGTAAAGCTTAAGATTTACCTTTGAGGAAAATCCAAAAAAGTTCTAAAACTGTTTTATTTTAGAGTTTTACCTGTTGATGTTGGTTCATGTTAGGATTGATTAAAACTGTGTAGAAAACGTTTAGATAGTTTGATTAGACTGGAAACAAGGGTAAGTAGTGAATACTGTGACTTGTTTTCTGGTAAAGATCTGCTTCGATTTTGTTATTCCCAGTAAACACAGATGTGACATTAATGTAACAGGTACATACCAACGAAAGAACGAGCACTACACCTCTCGATTTTATCTTAACGATGTAGCTGGTACGTTAATACTACGACATGGCAAAGGAGTACTCAAGTTACATCGCCAGCGCGTAATTTCAATCACATCTGGTAGATGTAGAGTATACGCTGTATTTGTTACATACTTCTGCATATACTTATATGATAAATGTTAATGACGTAACAATAATGCTTGTTTTACATATACTTGATTTATAGAAGATCTTAACTATTTGGAATGCTGGTCGCTCAACTGACGTTACGTTTTCAAATCTTTATGCGCTAATTCTTAGTAAATAATCTTTTTATACATGTCTGAAATAATTATATTTTTATATTCTACATTCAATTTTTTCATAATGACGTTTCTTATTAAGTTATAATTTTATAAGAAAATTATACTGACATCTGTTAAAATTTATTGTAGAATATAATCTCAGACATGACTAAAATTCCACAGCAACTGCGATCCAGACTTTTTAAAGTTCTTTATTTCAGAAATACTCACAAAAATACTAATCTAAAGTCATTTTTAATTTTTGCAATTAAATCTCTTATGCTTTTTCCTACATGTTTAAGGCATAAAATAATATAGATGATATTAAAATAGTGTTGAATTCTAACATAAATTAACTCTTAAAATATAAAGTGATAAACAAAATTAACATAAAAATGACTTCTCATTTCCATAATTTTTTGGGCAATTTCGATCTCTAAAATTTTACTTGATTTTGCTGTATGGCCAAAAACCACAGCAATATTTATGTAACTATAGTATTTTCTATATAAAAATCACACAGTGAAGTGGATCTTTTACAGATTGTGCCCCGCACAAAAGCGCCTGACCAGGTAGGGACCATTCCAAGATGATAAATAATTATTCTGAAGTGAAACTCTACTACATATATTGGACGACTTATAAACAAGCAGTAAAGCGGTAACAATCAATATTTCTTTATTTAAAGGCAGGTATGAAAAAAATAATAGTGAATAATATCTCGTTATTTTAAAGTTTGCCTGATTCACCTGTCAATGTGAAAGGGGTTTCAAACAAAATTTATGACTTCCTTCTTAGACGTTTTTAGGAAAATTTTGTGTTTACTTTACAAATGAGAAAGAGAGGGATATGGCCCTTTCTAAGAATGTAATAAAAGTATTTAGCCCGTCTGCATCTAAACAGTAAATTCTTCAAAGAACACCACTGATTTGGTTCCCTGCCTTCGTTCGGTTCGAGTAAATTCATTCCACAGTGTTCCGCAGTTTTTGTGCAAATTTGTCTGGTTTCGTTTCGTTAATAGGTAAGTGTAAATTAGTAATATAGGTAATATGTAGTATTTGTACTGATTCTTGTATTTTAAGGATAACAATTTACTGTAAGCGAAATGTCTAAAAGAATAAAGGAAAAACCTTTTATAGTATATTTATTTTCAAGAGATAGTGAAGGTAAACAAATGCACGTGAACAGGTAGTGCACGGGTAGCTGCTGCATCGAACAGAGATTTTATTTTAATATATGTTATCTGTACATGTTCTTTTAAAATGTTAAAAAATTAATGTAAATCAAATTAGATTTTTAAAATGTAATTGTTGTTAATAATTACGCGCCTGTACCAATTTGTAAGGAGACTTACTGGCGCCACTCTATAGCCAACCACAATGCAAACAGATAAGAATCACGCGTTGATCACGCACAAATGTTTGTTTACCTGCACTATCCCTTGAAGGTGGATATACTATAGTACTTTATCAACTAGACAAAAGTACCGTAGATTAGGGCAGTACAAAAATATTATGAAAGCGAAACATAAATTACAATTATTCAATAATAAAAATGACAACCATAATAAAATTTTTGACAAAATTGAAAACAATACTACTATGAAAGAAACTTTGACCATTATTACGTAATAATAGCATCAATGACAATAATAGCAACACAAGTAGTTTTAGCGATACTAAAATTTTAAATTCTGATATTACGATGAATCAATCAATCAAAGATCAGAGGTAGAGCAAATGCTGCCAATAGATACAAAAGAAAGTTTTGGAGAATTAGAAAATTAAATAAAGAACATGCGGATTTGTTTGTTACACATAATTATTTTTGTTTATTCGTTTTCTTTTTTTTTCTAGAAACTCTTTTTATGTAAGATCGGTGGAGTTGGCTATAAAGGCAAGATCTTTGGAATTTAAAAAAATGTTCTGACCAACGAATTTGCGTTATTCGTGGTTATTCGTGATTGCGTCAACGTGGGAATCTCCGAATGGCTGGAACCAAGACGATGAATATCGGACAAAGGTATTTTTTGTATCGTAATATTTATAGTCCCCATATATAAATTGATTTGTTTTTCAGAAATTGAGCAATGTTGTTCCGAGGGACTACGCCATGCTGCACAGAGATTAAAAAGGGACGAGAAGACAAACACGAATTAATGTGTTTTGGAATTGTTGTGTATTTTTTCTTTTTAAAAAAAAATTAATGAAACTTTTATTCCAAGTATTACTTTTAATGCATTTTCCTTCAAAAATAAAGTACTGTGTAATATTATTCAAATTAGTTATATTACTAGGCTATTCGTTTTGCAATGTATGTCCTTGATCTTTTCTTAACTTTAATTTCAAATTTTTACTTTTGTTTAAAAACGGAATGGCAGTATTCCTAAAGTAGAGGTCTATTTGATAACAAATTTGAATGATTTAAGAGATTTTGAAATTTTTGCACCACCTAGATTAAGGCCTAGTCTTTCCACCTCCTTATAAATTTATCGGTGAGATAACTTGAGACTTTTCTTACTTGGGCAAGGTCAATATGTTGTATTAACTTTTGACTAATTTATTTTGGTCCTCCTGCAACCTCTATAGACTAGAATAAATTGGTCGGAAGCTTGGAAAAATGTTTTGGGTTACGTGGACGATAAATTTACAAGGAGGTAGAAAGACCAGACTTTAATTAATTAATGGGGCATACTCTTTATTAAATGTTAACAATGTAACAATGTAGACGTAACGAATACGTAATTTAGCATATTACATAGTCTTTTAAAATTAAACGAAACAGGTACATCGAAACGTAGACATTAGAGCGATGTATTCACGTAAAATTATGACGATGTACTAACAAGCATATACCTAGTCTGAAGCACTCGTACTGTGTTTCTGACATTACGCGTTATACATAACGCACATGTGCGCAGTGTGCTATGTAACATTAAACAAGTTCGTACACAGATAAACTCGCACTGATATCGCTACGATATAATTGTGTTTGCTGGGTTGTTTTAAGTTTACAGAATTTTTTGTTTTTCGATATCTGTAGCAAGTAAACACTTAGAATCAGTCTTAGATCTTTTTTAGATTTTGGGAATTTCTACTTTGTTTTGTGATTGAATACTTTGTTTACTTGTTTGAGTCTTCGAATTTAGTTTTGTTTTAGCATGCTGTTTCTTTTATCAAAACTTAATTCTTTTTGACCATTTCAGCAATTGATCATTTGTCATTTCATTCCTAATATCGTCAGAATCCTCGTATGATAACGTTTTTTGCCCAAGATCTTCTTTACATTATCTTTGGTCTTTCAATTACAATGTAATTTTTGTAAGACAGTTCCACAGGCCAAAAGTTTAATGCATTCATCGTATGCTCGGTTTTTTATAGCATGCTCAAATTTTACGTCCTCTGACCATTTAGTATAGTAGTCGTCATCCAACACTGCAGCGCAAACATTGTTAAAATGTCATTGACAACTAAATAATTTTGAAAAATCCTGATTGACACTTTCACAGATTCTTGTGATTAAAAATTTTCTTTCTTTTCACATGCAGCTTCTGAGTTACCTTCTTACTAAATTCGTGTCCATTATTCTAGCGACTAATACTTGGTGCTCCAAAAGTAGCAAATATGACCAAAAGATGAACAATTTTTGATGAAGAGACAAAATTATGTCTTATATATTAAGCTCATAAAGTTGAGGACAAATTGATATTTCTTCTGTAGAAAATTAGCTGTTAATTTTGTATTAAGAACGCCTAATCGAGCATTTCGTCCTCTGTATTATTTAGTATATGGCACTTCGATTAGATGATGCCTGATTTGTTTTATGCTTCTTAAGTGATTTGAGTGATTCTATATAACCTGGCACGGACCATTTGAGTATTGAGTATCGTTATATTCCACTGCTGAGTTCAGAACAAGGATGAGACAGTCGTCTGGAGCAGACATTGGGCAAGCAAAACTCAAATCGGGTTTGGTTGAAACTTATAAGCTTTGACGAGGTCTACAACCGAAACGGTATATCTTAGTACTATAATTTATAACACTACACATATAAGATCATAACAGATTAATTCTCAACAAGTTTCAATCAATACACATTTGTGTATGTTTGTAGTTTGCACTATTTTAATGACGGATGTATTACAACTTGAGAAATTCGATCCTGATTACGTAATATCATCTCTACTGGTGAAACATATTTGAATTTAATTGATTAAAGCATCGTATGTTTTTTGGAATTATTTGTTAATAGGAAGTAGCTTGCTACTTGTAATGCGAAGGACAGATTGCAGGTGTTCATCAGTTATATGCGATCTGTATTTCGATTAGACGCACTTAATTAAGGAAAACAGTTTTCCACATTTGCAAACTAACTAGAGATCTTTGAGCATACCGATAATATCAATGATGACATTATTCCTTATGCAACGTAAAATATCTAGGCATGATATTCACTCCCAAACTAAGATAGAAGACTCATGTCAAGAAAAAACTTTTGTTTTAATCAGTGGATGAACTTTAGTATTAAACTGTAGTATAAGATTTATTAGAATTAAGTTTATGGTTAGCCTGCTAGACTAGTTCAATGTTCAGGACTGCATTTGGAATCCTTTAAATAACCGTTCAAGTCACAGACATTGCATTGTCATCTCAGAACGTGTTCAATGTGAACCAAATTAAAATAACATATCAGTTAAGCATTCGATTTGAATTTTCTTTCTACTGTCGAGCAAGAAAGTACAGTCGTTAAAAAATATGGAGAAAAATAAATAAAGAAAAAGGGGAAGGAAGTCGGTTTTAGACTCACCCGGTATATCCATTCAAGTCATTACTGTAATTA
>VTPC01084595.1:0-13002 GCA_011009095.1 Ignelater luminosus | reverse complement strand
AGCTTTTTTCAAAGCTCAGCATCAAAACGTATGAAGACATTGTTTAAAAAGACAGCCTTCGGTAAAAATTGTATTCTTGTACAAATAGATATTAGAGCTTTTCTCATCGAAAACATACATCGTACATCTACTACACGTATCGGTTGCCTCATCAGTAACAAAAAGGATAATAACTGTAATGATCATTCTTTGAATTACTGTAGATATTATTTGAAACAAGAGAGGAAAATTTAAATTTTAAATAAAACACAATGGTTTTTGAGAAAATGCCGAAATTTTTATTTAATCATAAAGTAGACATGTGAGAATTATGTATGAAACAACACATTTGGCAAATGCCCTCTTCGGCTTTGCTGGCACATTTGTGTTCTTTTGACAAAATAACTGGATTTCAGTGATAATCTAGTGTAATCTCTTCGTTCAACGCTTTGGTGGTCGTGGGCTTGTTAACATAAACTTGGACTTCAAAAACCCCACATAAAGAAAAAGTTCTAAGGCGTTAAATCGCACGATCTAGGCAGCCAATTTTGATCGCCCAAACGGGAGATTACACGACCAGGGAGAATGTCTTGTGCAATAATGTCATTGTTTCACGTGATGTGTGGCAAGTAGCAGCGTGCGTCATGTTGGAACCACATGTCTTCGAGATTCATACCATCCAATTGAGGTACAAAAAACTGACTTATCGTGCCCCGATACCGTTCTCCATTGACTGTTTGTGCATTACCGGCAGTTTCTTCGAAGAAAAATGATCAAGCCCAAAATCCACACCAAACAGTGACACGTGAACATGAAAATGAGCCTCATTTGGATTTTGTAGACATGAAGACGCAAACCTTTTGTGAGAATAAGCTACATAGTGCTTCTTGAAATGTTCAATTCTTGTGCACGATGCCAAATGGATGTTCTCGGACTCTCGGCCTCATTGATGTATTTTGCTGAACGATTTATACGAATACATGTCGATGGTCTGACACCAGTAATCGACCCAATCTCCTCGAATTTCTTGATTATCCTCTTCACAGTTGACGCACTAGAAGCATTTTGATTACCAGAAATTGGATACAATTTGCGAATCGGGGCAGGTTAACTTTTACCATTTTTTAAATAATGTTCAACAATACGAATGCGTTGTTCTGTCGAATAGCGATCGATTTTTAATAATAGACTAGTGTCTAACATCGATCTGTCATAATGGTTTGACTGCCAAAGCACAACAGCAAAAATGATGCCAAATTTAAATTTTCCGCTCTTGTTGAGACATCCATTAGAAGATACGAGTATTTCCTGAAAGTTCCCTAAAATGACTTCCAAAGTTTGCTTACTGACCACTTAAAATCGGCTTGTAATCTCTTCCAATCGTTATAAATTGAATCTAAGAAATAGTTTGGAAAATGGATTAAACTTCTCATCAATTCATGTATGATATAATGCGTTCCATTTTATATTAAAAATGATAAATAACTGAACATACGTACCAGAAACCAAGATAACGTTTATGTTTCAGCCGGATTTTCACATTGAAACTACTTTTTTTGGAAATTTTGTTTTTTTACAAGAGACTTAGTATATTTATGTAGCTTTCTATTGGTAGTTGTTAAAAACATTAACATAATTTTTAATGCAATCACACTTCTAGAAACTATTTGAAGTTGTAAATTTCAGTTTTATTTTTTACGACATTTTTATTAGTCGTGATCATGTCCGGCTATTGTTTATTAGGAAAAGTAATTAAATAGTACAGTTGTGTTTCAGCTCTCATTTCATGTAGTGATGTAATTCTTTTTCATGCTAAAATAAATGCATTGAAAAATGTAAAATTTAAATTAATTGTACAGTCTATCCAATTCACCTGCATACTACATGTAATAATAAAAATTAACATAATAAATCTTTGGTCCTTCGAGCCGGATACACATACTAGTGCTGGAAAATTTAAGTGCTGCAGTGTATGCTTTAATATAAAAAAATGCACTGCAGCAACGTCAATAATAATTATAATTAGTGCAAATGTCATAAAATCCCAGCAAGAATCATCTTAATAAATCCACGACACGTCTCACTGTGGTCGGAAACCAGCAAAAAGCGGCCAAAACTCTAAAAAATAATCTACACAGAATGAAATTTAAATATATTTATATTTACAACTAAACATTCAAAAATTAGTATTCGTAATTAATTCACGCATATTACAATACATTGTGTTATAAATAATATTTAAAAGATAATGCTTTTACAGCATACATACTAAGCCAAATTTTAACCATGGCTTTGAAAGTGTGTATCTTGCTAAATTAAAAAAGCGTCAAAATTGCCTACTGTACTCACGAAATAGTCTTTCTAGCAATATCGTAGTTACAGCAATTTTTTAGTATGATTTCAATGAAAAAATCAATGTTCATTGTTAGCTGAACAATGTTCGAGTTTTCTTTATTCATCTTGAAATGTGAAAATTTTATCCCCTGTGGTCCCATGTGAATTTATATTGTAATATGAGAAAATGTTTATATTTTTTAAGGAAGTAAGAATCAGCTGCGGAAATTTGCGGGTCTTTTAGTAATCGATAAAAAGAACAAGCAGAAATACCTGTAAATTTATCTATTGTTCAAATATTCTGTATATATTCAATTTATTATACTTTTCGAGTCTTAAACTTGTAGTTAATGTAGAGCGCATTTGTTTTTTTTTCGAAAAAATAGTAAAAGTATAAACAACTTTAGTTAATTTAAAGTGCTAGGTGACGCCCGGGGCGGACCCCATCGCCTCGCCCCCCTCCTCCCAATAGGTGAGCAAATGTTCAAAAATAAACTTTCTTAGTCAAAATTGAAGCCCGATACTTTGGTATCGGTGAGCTGATTTTAGAATAAAAAATCTGGGAATGCAAAGCATAACCACAACGAATTTCGTTTTGTTACTTTTTTCAAATTTTGGCGGCTATTTTGACCATGTTCCCGAGGTGATATCAAAAAGATAAAAGTATACGTTTCTTTTATTTTTTGATGTAAAATACGATTCTAAAGTAAAAAAAATTTGAAAAGATGCGGACGGACGGACGGACAGACAGACAAACAGACAGACAGACAGACCAAGTTTTAAAAAAATCGGCGAGGTACACCTTGTGAATGCCCCTTGTTAAAAACTAAATCGACATCATATATAATATCACTATGTCGACAAATCGCTATTTTCGATCTCGATTATCTCGAAAAGTATTCGAGATATTAAAATACCGATTATATATCTGTAATCAGGAGAAGATTCTAAGTTGATTTCATATATATAACATGTCCTGTAAAGTTACGGCAACGTGACAACAGACCAACAAACAGATTATGCCGAAAAATCGCCATTTTAGATCTTGATTATCTCGAAAACTATTTGAGATATCGAAATACCGATTATGTATCTGTAACAGTAATAAAGGTAATACTAATGTAATATTGTCGATTGTCAAAATTAGAATTTGTAGTTCCGATGGGCAACCATTGGTTGTAAAATCATTGCTAGACCCTGGAAGTCAATTATCGTTTATAACTGATTAGCTTCATAAAAAACTCTGTCACGGGTAAAACCAGCAAAAGTGGCATTAATGCCCTTGCAGACTAAAAGTTGTGCTTGGAGCAACTTAAAACCTCGGAAAAGCAGGGGGTTGAATTCACAAAATTACCTAACATAAATTGAATTAAAAACTCAATAAAAGACCTTACTTATAACTTTAAGATGCCAAAATCGGTATGGGCGCCAGGAACCATTTTAAGATTGTTGCGTTCCCGAGTGCGGTTTCTCACCAGAAAACACTCCATACATATTTAGGTAAAGAATACTCTAATAGCCTCCTTTAAACGTACCAGGAGAGTCTGTACTATCTTAATCCTAATACTTTTGCTTAAACAAATTTGCAGCGGTTTGCTTTACGGGCTTGCACTGCAAGCTTACACCAAACGGCCGAAGGATATCAATCACCCCAGGCCGTGGTGCTGAATCTAGGATTCTGCTCATAACACAAAAGGAAACTGCTTATCCAGCACCCCAAACACTGGTTCACAATACCTGTACAATAATTAAAAGGCACCCATACATATTCGCTTTACCTAAAGTGTAAAGAAGAAATAAACCAATAAAACACTAAAGTATCTTCACAGTCGTCTATTTATTAAGAGATGAGGAAAAAAAGGTTTCATATAAAAGAAACAAGTTTGACAAAAGAAAACAGACCAATATCTATATTTAAAAAAACCAAAATCATAAATATGAAAGTATGCACTTTACCACACAATCCAAAATAAATTTAAGCCACCCAAAATGTAGCAACAATAAAGAGAACCACTTAATTAAAAGTTACAATGACAAAGTTACAAGTTGTTTTGCTATCTAACTTTATATTAACAAATCGCAAAATTCTACTATCTGACTTGCATACATTAAAAGTACAAAAGACATCAGAGGTTCTCATTTAGTGACAAAAAAGACATTTAAGTTACAAAAAAACAAAGTTATTGCTCTAGTTTCAGCCGTAACTTCGGATGCCCGTCGCTGTAAAATTTACATTCTAAAACCACTGGTGTAACCGATTATAAAATGCACAACAGAATAGAAAACAAAATTGTCAACTTAGTTTTACCTCATAGTTAAATGAACAGCTGATACTTAGTCATGATGGAAGGCCTTACCAGATTTGGACTCAATGCAGGGAAAAATTTTCTTGCCCATTTACTTGACGTGTATAGCGGCCGGGATGGTCAATGACCCCTCTCGAGTTTCCACACACGAGCAATACGCAGCACTATCATTCCAAATTTTCTGATTCATGGGAAATAGTTTAAGCGCCAAGAAAAATACGCCGATAGGCACTTGGACACACGCAAAACTCACAAGACTACTTCGGGCGTTCATTACTAACCGTCGGATCGTTATAACTGAATTAAGGGTTACGTCGCATGTACAATCCCAAAGTTAATTGGACACAAATGTGGTTAAAGACTGATTAACCCGCGCAATACAAACTTGGAAGATGAATTACTTCCAACCATTTGCAAAACTTTTAGAATATATCTTTAAGTAATCGTAAATGGCTCAAAGAACCCACTTACAACAAGTTTTAATAAACTTTTCAAACGATATAAGTTTTTGCGGAAGGTAATTTAGTGACCTCTTAATACACTCAATGGTAGATTTTGATCCTCTCTCCAACTGTTCGCGCGCTTTCCAATCCTTAAGAGCAGACTGAAAACTAAAACCACGTCTCTCTAGCCACAACCGTACTAAGCATACACAAATGGAATAAAAATAGCGAAACAAGCACTCCTGTCCGTATATTGAACTGTTCTTGCCTATTGCGGCCTGTAACGCGCCGAGGCGACAAAACGAGTACGTAGGTGTCCCTTAAAAGACGGAGTCACGCAGAAAGCATGATGTATAAGCACAACGCGCTCCTGTATACAGTGGAAATTGGATGTAAATTAGCTTACATTAAAACAAGCTTCACTCGAGACAGCGTAAAGCCGACACAATTTTGCAAAATCTAAATGCCTGAAGTGCAAACGAAATTAAAAATACTTTTAGATCGAAATTTAATTAACTAAAATAACTGAATTTATTCACAAAATATTAAAACAACATAAAAATTTTTAAATCATTTTTTCCAAACGTCAAATTACAATACTGAAAGTCTGTGCTCAATAATGCCAGAAAGAACTAGTGATTTACCAATATCTTATTCCGATAAAAACAAACTTAGTTTACCTAAGAATGTTAATTTAAGTAATCCTGAATTTAATATTTCTGATAAGATTCCGATACTTCTGGGAGCTGATGCCTTAAGAGAAATTCTAGAACCTGGTTTTTTAATTATTCCAAATAGCAATGCCAAATTGTTAAATACAAAATTTGGTTACGTTGTTATGGGGAAGTTAAATCAGAATTTCATCAAAATTCTAATTTACCTACAGCATTATTAGTTACTTCCAATGAAATCAAATTAACAAAATTAATAAACAAATTTTGAGAAGTGAAGAGGCTGCCAGAAGTATTTTATGAAAGATTCTCTAAAGAGTGAAGAGACATTCAGAAATTATGTAAAGAATATTGAGAGCAGGTTTCAAGTTGATCTTCCGCTAAAACAAAATTTATCTGATGTTTGTCTTGGTAATTCTAACAAGGCGGCATCCATTAGATATTTTAATTTAGAAAAAAAGGTTCAAAAGAGATCCAAAATTGTTTTCCCAATATAAAGAGTTTATTTATGAATATGTAACCTCGAGTGACGCGAAATTGATTGACATTAAGGAATATGAAGGAAAAATAGATGCTACTGCTTACTTTCTAGCACACCATTTAGTATAATAGGTAATGACAAACGAACAACCCAAATTCAAGTAGTCTTTGACGTTGGTTTAAAAACTTCTAAAAATATTTCTCTAAGCGATGAGCTTTTAAATGGGCCAGTAGTACAAAATGAACTCTTTGATATTTTTATTTTATTCAGATCCTATAGGTACATTTTAATTACTGACATTCGTTAGATGCATCCTAGTGTTCTGATTAACAATAATTTTGAATCTTTTCAAAATATCTTGTGGAGAGATAATGAAGAAGAAGAATTAAGGTATATACAGTTGCAAACTGTAACATGAGGTTTAAGGCCTGACGCTTCTATATCAACTGGGTATTTAATTGAGCTAGCCCATAAATATAAAAATAGACCTTCTTTTGGTGATAGTTAGAAAAGAATACTTACATAGATGATATTCTCTGTGGTGCTAATGACATTGAAGAAACGCCGTCTCTTTAAAATGAGCTAATTTCTGTTTTAAAAATAGGCCATTTCCAATTACATAAATGGGTTGCTAACTCTAGTGAATTGATAAGACATATTCCACCAGAAAAACGTTATTTCGACGACTTTAAATTTGACAGGAATTATAATGATTATCCAAAAAGTCCATGTATTCAGTGTAATGTACAGGGTGATTGTTTTAAGATGTATTCCCCAATTAATACTATTAAAGAAATAACTTTCACAAAACGTAAAGTTTTTAGTTTTATTGCTAAGATTTATGATTCTTGAGGATTTCTGGGATCTATAGTAACCAACGCTAAAATAATTATGCAAAGGATTTGTTGTTCCAAAATAAGTATCATAGAATGAAACCGTCCCTGCAGAATTGTATAACATGTGGAGGACCTTTGCCGAAGGCCTAGTTTCCATGCCATCCTTTGAAGTAAAACGTGATCTTAATTTTGCAGAAGCGGAAAGAACTGATTTTTTTGGTTTTTGTGATGCGTATGGTTGTGCAATCTATTACAGAGTAATTAAAAAGGACGGATCAAATCTAATACGTTCAAAACCAAGCATATCACCAATCAATGAAAAACGTTTAGTTCCTAGAACAGAACTTAATAACGCTTTGCTTCTGACTTTTTTAATAGTTAAGATTCATAAGATCTTATCCAAATTCATCAATAACGTTTCTATATTTTGAGACTCTCAGGTAGTACTGAGTTGGCTCAAATTGAATCCATGCCAATTAAATAATTACGTAGCAAATCGAACATCAAGGATCAATGAATTTTATTTGGATTTTAAATAGAACTACATACATCCTATGATTCTTCCAAAGAGAAGTCATATAACAAATTTCATAATTGAAAATGAACACAAAATGTTAACGCATGCTGGTAAAAGGCACGTGTTGACCAGTCTTAGTCAAGAGTTTTGAATTATTAGCGCAATTAGAGAAATTAAGAAAAATATACATAGTAAGTGCCTTACATGCTTTAAGTTTAAGGCTAAAACACAAAACATGGATTCATTATCTGTTGATAGGGTTAATCAATTTAGATCATTTCTAAAAACGAGTATGGATTTCTTTGGACTCCTTTCTGTGAAAGATTCTGGCTTAAAGAGGCCATTGTAATAAAGCCATATGTTGGCCTTTTTATATACTTTAGTACAAAGGCAATTCATTTGATCTCTTTAATTCAAAAGTGAATGTCGATAAAATCGAAAATAATTTTTCGTCTCAAAGAATTCAATTTCATTTTATTCCAAGTTATTCTCCGGTACTTGGTGATCTTTGGGAGGCCTGAGTCAAGAGTTCCAAACATCATCTTAGGGCCGCAATTGGTGACACAAGACTTACTTATGAAGTGTTAAATACCGTTATTATACAAGTTGAGAGGATTCTAAATTCGCGCCCAATAACACCTTTCTCCAGTGGCGTATTTTAAAATTTGGCGCCCTGGGCCTATATAAGGTTTGCCGCCCCATAAATTAACGAAAATAAAAAAGCAGCTTTTATATTAAGGATGGCTAAACTGTTCAAAAGTTCTTCACTTATAGGGAACGTAGATAATTTTTTATTCCTTTAAGTACAGAAAACGAACGTTCTGCAATTTGCCACTGCAGTGCACAGGAATATACGTAATGCTATTTCCGTATAAGGAAATGCTTCTTTCAAATCCTTTTGCTTAATAAATAGGTTAAGTTGCCTTAAATTCTTTTTGTTTCATAAGATATCAAAAATTGTTTTAAGCAACAAAGACAAGAAAAGACCAATAATAATAAAAATTTAGGCAGAAACCTCAATCCTATCAATATGCTGGCAGAATGCTAGAACACATTCTTTTGGTAGATCATCCGCAAGATCAATCAATTATAATTTTTGGAGTTTTATGGCGTTAACTCTAACTTTCGCTTTAGACATTGCATCCAATTTGCATAAAAATGCAAAATTCGAGGTTACTGCGTGACCAGTGTTTGGCAGAAAGCAAAGGAATCGTTCAACTGGTTCTGCGTTATCTCGAACAAACCCCACAATTAAAGCAAACTGATCTACATTTGTAATATCAGGGATTGAATCTACACTGAAAGAAAAGTATTTAGCCTTTTGAAATTGTTCCATTATTGTTGTTGGGACTTTAGCTGCTATAATTTTTATTATTTTTTCATACGTTGCAAAAGACAAATGTGACGTGTTGCCAGAAACGGGTCAAATTCGGATATTGCTTCTAAAAGCATCATAAAGTTTCCGTTATTTGTAGATCCAAATTTATTTGTCTTGCCACGGAACGAAAGACTACGCATAGCTAGAAATTCTAAAGCCACAACAGCTCTAAGCAACACATTGCGCCAGTATTTTCTTTCATCTTCTAACTGCTCAAATAATTATAAGTCAATTCTGGCTTCAGCTCGTCCTCGCTTTTTCATTTTCAAAACACAATTTTTGTGCCCCAAACTAGTTTCGTGAACATGAAGTCTTTCATATGCATGTTTCCAATCACTGAAGCCTTGTTGCAAAGCAAGTGAACTTTTTCTATTTCTGTTTTTTCTCTAAAGCTTTTCTTCTATATTCATGGCCGCTTAGTTTCTTTTTAGTTGGATCTATGTCAGTAACAGTAAACCAAATCAAGACACAAGCACCGAACTGCTGAATATGATAAAATCCTTTATGAAGACTGATCTAAGTATTTAATTTAGAGTATTCACCAAAACCTAATAATTTGATGGGCTGATTAGAAACAACGTGAAACAAGTGAAGCGTGAATTGCATGTGATTGTTTCCCCCGACCACTCCCGCCGCCACGCCGCCGTCGCGCGCCGGCCAATGCGGGATATTAACGAAAACGACACTAGCAACGACGGAACATCCCGACTAGTCCTGAGTCGTGATAGACACGTTTTGATAGTTTATCAACCAAACAATGAGTTTTACTTTTTGTTGTTAATTAGGTAGGCTTTTTAAATTTCTTCAGGTAAGTCAAGTCGAAAAGCAATAAAATAAAATATAGGTAACGATTATTTATGAGAGAGGCCCAAATCTTGCGCCGCCCCTAGCAGTCTGCTAGGGTAAATACGCCACTGCCTTTCTCTATAGACACTAACGATTTAACATATTTCACTCCTGGCCATTTTTGGTTCTCAGAGGGTTCCAGTAATTGTATTTCCGATATTCCTTGTAACAGATTAAAATCCTGGCAAATCTGTACTCAAATAAAACAGAATTTTTGGAATAAATAATACAAAGACTATGTAAACTAGTGTTATGATATGGAGAGCTCTTTTTCTCAGGGTCCTTATTTTTCTTCGTTTGGTTCTTAATTTTTTTATTAAAATGCTATTTTCTTGACAATATTAATTTATTTTATTTTTTTTCTGTCATTACATTTATCAAACAATTTTTTTTTATTTTATCATTTTCAAATATCACTACATTTTTAATATCATCACATTTATATCATCACATTTCCCCTCCATATAAATATAAATTTTAAGCGTTTTATACTATAACTTAAATTTTGATTAATATTAACTAAAATATACTCAATTGTGAATTCCATTACAATTTGATCTTTGTTTCTTTTATTTGTCTTATGTAATATAATAGATATTGTTTTGTTTCATGATATACAAAATCATTTTTTTTAATGGTGTTTTATTTTATGTTTTTATTCTAACCTTAATTATTTGAATTGACGGTCTTACACTTTGACATTTGTCGAACGTCATTTTGACATTAGGCAACTGTCATTCATTCATTTTTTTTTTGACATTAGTTAATTGTCATTTTTGACATTTGTGAATTGTCACTTTGACATTACATTATTTCAACAGAATAACAATTTAAAATTTTATAAGTTTAGTTAGCATTATTAACATTTTATACAGGATTTGTTTTTATTGTTTTTTTTAACTCAATATTCGATATTTTCATTTTATTTCACATTTCCTTCCTATTTCTCCCTTATTTTCCTCTATTTTCCAACTAGCTTTCATTCATGCTGCATTCATACACATCATTTTCTACAACTTCTTAAGAAATTGCAAAAATTATTTTCTCTAGTAGTAACGTTTTCTTCATATAACTTAACTCCCTGCCTCATTTATCTACTTCAATATCATATTTTATCTTTACTTATTCATATTAAGGATCATATTTTGACCTTTTCTTTTAACATTATCAATCATATCATTAATTATTTATTATTATTATCATTATTATTCTACTAACTTCATATTCAAATCTTCATAATTATCATCATTTTAATAATACTTCATTAATAATTATTGAACTCATTATGATTATCTTTAACACATTCATTCAAGCATCATTCATAGCTTCTTGTCAAACCTAATATAAAATGTTCCCTATTCTTCTTTGGTTATTTCTCTCGACATTGGCTTCTAATTTTACTTTAATATTCTCTTGTAGCATTTATTCTAGTTCTTTGATTTTCTTTCTTTTTCTGTATTTGTAATTTCTTTGTTCCTCTCTGACTCCTGATAGTAAATTCTTTAAATGTTCTTTCATTATCATTTTATATTTTTCCATCCTTATTTTGGATTTACTATCTTTCTTAAAAATTTTATACCTCGATTCCTTATTTTTCTTCCTAGTCTTATTTTTAGATTTTCTTTTGACTTTGGTCCCCTCCAACCTTTTATTTTCCATTGTCATCTTCATTTTGTTTCTTCTTTCCATTTTTCTTGCTTTTCTTAGTTGATTCTGCCAGTTAATAGTACATTTCAATTTTCCTTCATTATTATTATTATTTTGATAAAATTGTTCTTTTTGGTAATTAGTCTTTATCTTATTTTTCAGATTTCCATCTCTGATTGGTGAACTGTTAATTCTTTCTTTTGTATTTATTCGTTTGTGGTTTACTGCTGTTGATTTCTCTTCAACATTTTTGTTTATTTTTTCTAATTCTATTTTCACATTCTGCTGGTAGTTTTCTTGTTCTTTTTCTTGCTTCTTAATTTTCTCATCTATATCTGCATCCCTTATTTGTAACATGTTGATAATTTCTTCTTGGTGTCTTTCTATTTTCCTACGCATTTCATTCTGACATTCATCTATCTTATTATTCACCTTTTCTTGTATTTCACCTCTCATGTTTTTAACAATATTATCCCATCTATTGTCATGATCTCAAATTTTCTTTTAATTTCTTCAAATCTTTTCTCTTGATTATGATTGATTTCTTCAAATCTTTTAGTATTATCTTGTTTAATCCCTTCTAATCTTTTAGTTTGTTTTTCTATTCTTCTAGTTTGGTCTTCAAATCTTTTAGTTTGGTCTTCAAATCTTTTATCTTGGTCTTGTTTCATTTCTATTAATATTTTAAGTAAATCTGGTTGTTGTTGTCTTATTTCTTTTTGCTCTTTATCTCCCTTTTCAACATCTCCCATGGTCTCCTTCATACTTGTACTTTCTTCTTCCATCTGTTCAATTTCAATATTTTCTTCCTCTCTTTTGTCCCTTTTTCTACTATCTACCGATTTACCTCGTTTTGACATCTTTCCACTACCAACAGACAACTAACAAAATGATAATTATGTCTTTTGTTTAACTTGCCCTAGCACGTTGGGACTCCAATTTTTTATGTTATGATATGGAGAGCTCTTTTTCTCAGGGTCCTTATTTTTCTTCGTTTGGTTCTTAATTTTTTTATTAAAACGCTATTTTCTTGACAATAATTATTTATTTTATTTTTTTCTGTCATTACATTTATCAAACACAAAAAATTTTTTTTTAATTTTATTATTTTCAAATATCACTACATTTTTAAGATCATCACATTTACATTTTTAATATCATCACACTAGTTACAAGCAAGATACAAATAGTTTAAGAATGTTTCTAGCCTTAAAGAAGGAATGCTAGTTTTAATAAAAAATGACAATGTACTATGTTAGCAATGGCTTATTGCTAGAATAACAAAGGTTTCTTCTGGAAAGGATAATAAGGTTCGTGTAGTACGACTAAAGATGGGGAATCATTTTTTTTTCTCTGGGAGTTATGTTAAAAGCATTAACATAATTTTTCGTGAGATCACACTTCTAGCAACTATTTTAAGTTGTAAAATTCAGTTTTATTTTTTACGACATTTTTATTAGTCGTGATCATGCCCGGCTATTGTTTATTATAGGAGAAGTAATGAAATAGTACAGTTACGTACCAGCTCTCATTTCATGTAATGATTTTTTCATACTAAAATAAA